>BGPR01017022.1:0-33395 GCA_013235015.1 Araneus ventricosus
GAATCATCTGTATTAGAATCACTAGAAGCCATTCTGCAAAATATTAAGTTTGCAAATTAGAATAACGTGAACTATTATTACTAGTTAATAACGTTCCTACGTATTACATGTACATTGCAAGCGATTTTCAACAACTAGGCTTAATCTCCATCATCAGCATTAAAAACTTCAAGACTACAGCGAAGGATATCAAATGTAAAGCAGAAACACTAACAAATCAAAAAAATTATCGGAATTCCACTTACATGATATACTTTTAATTTTATCTCGAATTTTCAAGTTACAAACGGCAAGCCCTACGAAGTCATATAGAAACAATTTGTAAGAGAACTGATTTTACCGATGTCAATATATTCGATATAAAAAATAATACAAAAATACAGATTCAAAACGTATCATCATTTTGTCGCTAGAAGGCGCAGTTCAAAAAATACAACCATTATTTAATATTAATATAGACAATTTATGAAATATAAGGAATGATTATAATAATGTTTTTAAAAAAATTACTTAATTTCGTAGAGAAATATTTATTCAACATTCAGACAAAGCCAATTTTCACTCCTTAAAATTCACGCTGAAGTCCCAGCTGAAAACCAAAGGGAAATAATGGGCTTGTTATGCAATTCTTCAAAATGTTCGGTACATAAAAATTAAAATAAATTTTATAAGCTTTAAAAAAATTATATTTAAAAATATTCCCACGAATTCTTATCTATATCTGGAAATGGAACATTAAAAACATTATCCACTCTGCGGTTTCGGTAGCCTTTATCAATCCCAACGAATATTTCAACCTTATTCCATTTAATATCCGAAAAGTCCTTTTATCGCATGTTATACGACTCCAGTAAAATGAAGAAAAGCTGAAAAGCATAAAATTTTATTTACCAATGGACGAATTTTCTGCTTTGTTTATTTGCGGTGAAGGAGATTTTCCGCGGGGCCCATTAACTTCCAGTGATAATTTGAAGTCAATGGGAATCTTCAAAATTTCAACACTCTGTTTGAAGATATTAATTAATGTTTAAAGTGGAGTATTTTAATGTTTTGCCTTAAGAATACTTTGAAAATATTAAATTTAATGTTCCTATTGTTGTAGCGCTCAATGTTTACTTAAAATAAGAGCCTAATTTTGTGGAAAGGGTGCCATAATATTCTTTCTCACTGTTTTTGGCGACTTCCAAGGTTTGATTGGCGGTTAAATTTTTACCATACGATTTAGATAATGACTGCCGGTTAAATTTTTAACCAAACGATTTATCTTATTCCAATAGTTCCATTTAGAATTTAACTGCTTTAAGACCTTTTTTTAACCAATTTAAAAAGAAAGGATTACACAAACTCAAAGAACACGGAATTCAACGCTTTGTACTAAAGAAAGAACTGATTTGAACTTGGCGCCTGAAACAGTTTCCAAATGGATTTGGCGATTGCTTAAGGGGTCTATTCTGGTACTCCCGGTTGGGTTGGGAGATGTCACTTTTCCCTTTGTTAACGTGCGGAAAAAGTGACGTCTCTCAACCCAACCGGGGGTACCAGAATAGACCCGTTAATCGGAGGATTACCGGAAGACGGTCTGTGAACCCAGAATAAACAAACCAGAAAATGCATCCATAGCCAAAACTACGATTCCAACAATTCCTTTGACGTGATAGAGCAAATTAAAGAAACCGAACGAACTCATGTAACGTTACAGTCGCATGACATACTTAAATCCATACGCAGTGCTTTTCTTCCCACAAGACTGAGTTACAGATTGTTAAAGCAGATTGCAATATTTAAATACTGAAGGGTAGGATAACAGATGCTATAGCTTTATACAATAAATAAATAACAAGAGTATAAAATTCTACAATAACTAATAAATACAATAAATAAATAAATAAATAATAAGAATACACAATTTGTACAGTAACTAATAAATACAATAAATAAGTAAATGACTCTCGTTGGCCTGAAAACGCGTGACTAAATAGCATTGAGAAAGCGCACCTTGGCGATGCGTGCTTGTATTCTTAGGCTCGTTTACCTCTAGATTGTCGATTCGCCACATTGTCTATGCTGTTTTAATTATTCTTTTAACTTAAATTCTAAACGAAAAATGTGTCTGAACGTAAGCTATGCTATCGCAAAGTTGATAAAAATTCCTATCTACTGATTCCTCATTCATTGCCGTAGACTTTGCATTAATTGAGTAAAAGGGATATTGACTACAGAAATAATATATAGGAATATATTATGGATCTAAAAATTCTGTGCCCCCTACCAAAAAGAAAAGCTGATCTAAAATGTGTAGTTATAAGTATTCAATAGATACGAAAAGCAGATAATAAATTAATGTAAAAGGCAAAAAGATTGATATCAATTCTTATCTGATATTATAGAATTTTTTGAAATCTTTTACTAATTGAGGCAAACTTTTCATTACACGGAATGATGCTGTATTAACAAGTCATAAGTTGTACAAACTTCCTTCTGTTGTAATAATCTTAGCCCCCCTCTTATAAACTGACAATTTAATGAATCCCTATGCTAAGTCAAATTCGGAATTTAAGTCAGTTTATTAATTGGAATTAAGTCAAATCTGAGAAAGATAACAAATGCTTTTTTGTATGAATGAGTGCGTATGCGTGGGGAGGGAAACGTATCACTCAATTCATCTAATGCACATAGATGTAAATTTAAAAAAAAACATCGTTTTGAAATTTACTTACGAAATAGCCTTTTAAAACAATTCTGAAAATTTTGCAAATATTTCATTGTTATTTCTTTAGTATTAGGTTCAATTCTATAATCCAGGAGGGTCGACTTAACCCAAAGGTTGTAGAGTCATTTGATGACATGGCCTAGGTTAGCCCTATGGGAAATCAGACTCTGGAAGAGATTATGTTCGTTAACTGATCACCCGCTGCATTCGAAATGGCTTGAACACAGAAATGGCAGATTTTTGAATTTTCGATCCATCATGTCAAAGAATTCCGAACATGTTTGGTGGACGGAAGAATTCTATACCTTGCTGTTAACAGTTAACCGATTCTGTTTACTTGGTTAACTGGTCTGGAGTTTTCGACGGTTTTAGGAATTGTTTCGGTTTCTTTTGAATAATTATCTTGTCCATTGTAAAGTTTTTAGATCTCTGGTGTGCTTCTGTGCAGTTTTTGTAATGCGTATTGTCTCTCGATTTTTGTTTGTAACTGCTTGGTTTTAAATGCTATTGATTTTAATTTGGTTATCTTTTGTATGTGTTTTGTTTTTTTAATGTTTAGTTTTTGCTCTTTGAGTTTTTGCGTTTTGTGTTTTTGCTCTTAATCTTTTTGTGTTTTGTGTTTTTAATGTTAAGCTTCTTGTGTTTTGTGTTTTTAATGTTAAGCTTCTTGTGTTTTGCGTTTTGTGTTTTTGCTTTTTATCTTTTTGTGCTTTGTATTTTTGCTCTTTTTTTTAGTACACTGTTGTCAGCGATGATTTTTAAATTGTTATGCTCACCCCTTGGGGTTCTTTGTAAACTCTTTTTTTAATGTAGTTCATTTCTTTTGTTTTATGTTTCTCCTCCGGCCTGTGGAAGGCCTTACACCCTCCTGGGTCGGCTGGGCCGGAGCGGGTTGTAAATAAAATACTTTGCTGCTGATATTGTTCAAAAGTTCTTGTAGTTCTCGTTTGTAATACTCCAACAGCTGTACTTAAAGCTTTCATTAGCTTGATTGGAAAAATTAGAATTCAAGTCCCAGAAATATCATATGAGTATTCGAAATTTTATAAACTAGAAAAAAGGCGAAAAGTCTGTAACCACTGATTTTTAAAAACTGCAGACGATATTAGTAAATTCCAGAAGATATCAATGCATGAAAACTTTTTGAAATAATACACAATATTTATGATCTAACCAATTTTTTATGACTATGCCAAAAAGTGGAAAAACAGCTTAGATAAATGTGAGAAGTTTATAGGAGTGTTATGTGGTACAGAAGAAAGATCTTTAAATGGAAAGAAATACAAAAGCTTGGACGAGTAATCAAGCCAAATAATATATATCAAAGCAAAAGAAACGCATGCAATCGATTAGACGGATGTAACATTCAGCTGACAAACAATCGTAGATTTTATACGAATAAAGAAAATTTCCAGGCATTTAACGGAGAACTAGATTTCTTTTCTGAACTCCATGAAAAAAAATAACCTTTCTACATTTTTCTAATATTGCAAAATTGAATCTTGATTCATTATAGATCTAAAATTCAAAAATAAATAAAGCATTAAAAATAATATAGCATATCAATTTTTATTTCCAAACAAAAGAAGAAACAGTTTCAATTATTTTTTGTTTTGTTCTAGATTAATTTTATTTTAAATTTTATATGAAATTTTATCTACAGAATGATAAAATCATCGCCTCACTTCAATCAAATCTATTGAACATTTCTTGCGTTTGCTTATATCAAACATAGAAAAAGAAAAGAAATTTTGTGATTTCCATATGTCCGAAATTAAGTATCAACTAAATAACACCAAAGATACATCATTATTGAAGGATTTTCAATGAATTGTTTATTTAATATTTTTGATTTTCTATTTTATAATAATGATAATATTATTAGTATTATAAAATATTATTTTATGATTTATAATACTAATTTTATACTTTTGAAAGTTGCACTTTGGATGAGTCATACAGGGTGGTTAAAGCTAAATTGACGGTACTCAGACACCGGTAACTCCAGTTGTACTGAACGGATCCGCATGAAACTTCAAATATGTGTTAAGGTGGGTTTACACGAGGCCAATATTTTCGGGACAATAAATTCACGCATGCGCTGGAGGAAAATCAGGCATGCGCAGAAACAGCGGACAATGGCATGTTCTTGTCCCGACGTGACAACTACATGCCTATTGTCCCGACAATATTGGCCTCGTGTAAACCAATCTTTATGTAAATCATCAGGCCGAGATTTAAGCCAAAACAAGTAATATAAAAAAAATTTTAAAGTCAATTCCTACTTAGGTCAACAATGAAAATTTTATTTTAGCAATTTTTTTCTCCCACATAAAACTAAAATTAATTAATTAAATTTAATTAATGAATTAATATTTGAAAAAACTGTATTAACATCAAGTGTCATCCACTACAAGTTTTAAAAAATGTATTTGAACTTGAGTGGATGAATAAAAAGTATTTTATTAACGATTGAAAATTTGAACCAGATATATAAATAAATATATATAGGGAGAGTGTGAACTAATAGTAGGAATTGAAAAAGTTTGACACGTCGCCAACAAATGGTGCTTTGCGGCTGAAACCATATGCAAATGAGTAAGAAATGTAGTTTTGCTATTATAGCAATACTTTCTGTTTGAATAAATCATTCGCGCTCAGTGACCATGCCTCTGGACAAGCAGGAAATTGCATTAATCGTAAGACTGGTTTATCAGAATGATAGCGATCCTTCGGCAGCATCCCTTGCTTGTCGGTGGACGAGGAGAGAACCCTTGTCCTTAAATGCAGTTAAAAATTCGAAGAAACCGGTTCTCTAGATGTTGCAACGGAAAGAGGCCGACGAGCAAGTGAGCCGGACATTGTGGAAGAAGTTGGAACTGCGATTGCTGCAGCATCTGCAACTTCTCCAGATCTAAATCCTTGCAACTTCTGGCTGTGGGCTTTCCTCAAATATCGCGTGTATCACGGACGCACATTTACAAACCCTACCCTGATAGAACTGAGGCAGGAAATCAGTCAATATCATTGGCTACGAGGAGCAGTGACGTCGTTTTCAGCTCTCGCACGAAGCGTACGGCAATCATAACAAAACAAGAGTCGTCCTACTTTTCTTCTCCGTTTTCCCACAGTTGAGCACAGAAAACATTCTTCCGTGGGTTGTAATATTTTTAAAAATGAAATTATTTTTTAAAATATCATAAAAAATAAAACATCCCACACTGTAAGAAATTATACTAATGAAAAGTACACGCACGAGAGCAAAGAACGACGTCATCGGCTCTCGGCGAAGCGAGCCAATCATATTGTCCGATTTCCTGCCTCAGTTCTATCAGGGTAGGGTTTGTAAATATGCATCACGGACATGTGACAAATGAAGGCTGAGTTGAAAGCTAGCACCGTCGGCTATGTCTCCCTCTTTCCTACCGACATGCTGCGTGCTGCCGTGGTACGCTTTCAACAAGTTGTTGATGGGCAAGGCATGCGCATAGAGCACACAGGTGTGTGAATAAATAAAAATTTCTGTTATTCTTTGATTTTTGTACTCTTGTGTTTCCTTTTACTTCATTACAGCGCCATATGGTGGTCAAAATTTAAGATATTTTTTCCTATGTAAATCTCGGCCGCATAATCCATACAACACATATTTGAAGTTTCATACGAATCCGTTCAATAGAGCCGGAGCCACCGGCCTCTGAGCAGTTTAATTTTAACCACCTTGTATAATCGTATTATAGTCTAAAACTACATTATCTCTATAGTCAGTAACAATTCAAGTTGATAGTATGGGGAAAGTTGCGTGTTGTATCATTACGTTCGGATAAATAGTTCGGAATTAATCTTAATATATTTAAAAGTAATTGAAAAGATTTGAACATAATGTAGTTTTCAGTGCACATCCTAATATCAGTTCCTTGCTTTAAAACTATATTTAAATCGAAAGAAATTTAATTCCATAGAGCCCTTCTACAGCTCTAAGACGCGCAGAAACACATACACCGTCATTTATGGGTGCACTGGTAACTTTTTACGAACTGCCACTGAGTATAAACTGTTCGATTTTTGAGTGGTTTATTTAAAAAGAACATTTCAATTGACCCATTTGAGTGTTACTCCAAACATTTTTGAGAAAAAAAAAATTCAGGAGGTATGAATTTTTTTCCAAACAAATATCTGGTTTTTATATTTGGCAAGTATTTCGTGTTTCTTATTTTTTTTAACTAGTTTTGCGAATTTCGTGTTCCATACTTTAAACGAAACTATCGTTAATCTTAACCAGCGTTCGTTTAAAGAAATGTAATAGCAGAAAGTAAAGTTCTCTCCCGACTTTTGTTAAAAAAAACATTTTTAAATCCTTAGATCTGAGGTTTTTTTCCAGACACTTTTATAAACAGGATAATATCGGGTTATTCGGAAAGTTATTTCTCTTTCTCAGAGAATTTTTTATAGTATATAAATATTTAATTTAGTTATATAATGACCATTTTGATCCTATACAGTTTCCCATCTTTTTTTGGTAGTTGCATGATTCCACTCTCGTAGAACTTCTGATCTCTGTTTGCAAAAAAACTCGACCAAGTGGTTTTTGACATTATCATTTGACCTAAAGGTTTTGTCGTCTAAAATATTCTGCAAAGGCCGGAATAAGTAAAAATCCGAGGGTGCCCAATCTGGGTGAGGCAGCACATCCAATTCAAGCTGCAGCAGCTTCTTGACGAGTCGTCAAACTTGTATGAGGTGCGGTGTGTTTTGCTGAAACAATGCGCATTTTCCATTAATTATGGCTGGTCTCTTCAGTTTTATGGAATGACTCCGTTTGTGCAGTAGGCGGCAATAATATTGACGAATAAATTGTGGAATTGTCCGGGAGAAGCTCAAAATAATTTAAATCCGACTGAAAAAATAGCATCACTTTTTTGATGAATATCAGTTTTCGAAGTGCTTCGAACCGGCTCATCGCTTCTGCCCCTCGATCGCTCGTGTTTATTATTGTAAGCAATCCACTTTTCATTCCTCTTTATGATTTGTTTTTGAACCAGTTGAGCAGCAGAGCGCACTAGCTTAAGAACAGCGACCAGCCACCACCAAGTCTTCCGTAATTCAATCGAAAAATACACCCTTCACATCACTGCCAACCCTGGAGTAACAATTCCAGCGATCCCTCAGTATAAATAAGAAGACAGTCAAAAGACTAGTCCTACGAATTTTAGAATGGTTGCGACAATAATCATCAATATAACCGGTTGTAATGCATTATTCAATTCTTCTTTATCTTCGCATCGAAAAACACTAACAGCCTCGAATCATGGAGCTGCAACTGTATGAAACAATGTTTAAAATTAAAGAAAACATTCTACCCTTTCACTGCAATCATATGCTAACAGCTCTTGTATATATTTTATATTATATTCGGATTGTAACCCGCTATGTGCTTTTTGTTATATTCTTCTCTGCTCATGTATAATTATGTAACCTTTTATGTGTTTTTATACCCCATGATGTAATTTTTTGTTGCTTTTAAATAAAGTTTCACACATACTCATCCAACCGACAGGGAGCCGTTGAGGCTCCGAGTTCGGGGCTATGCTGTGGTGTTGTGCTTCTTCACTTGTGAGTATCACAGATGTCAATGAGACGGAGCAAATCTCTTATTGAGAGAGTATGCGGAACCTAAATATCGAGGTTTGAAACTAAACCAAGTCATAACACAGTGGCGTAGCGAGGGTAAGTGGCGTCTGGGTCACTATATGAGCGTCCCCCCCCCCCCAACAGTTTTCATTAGTGACTTAGATCTGGACATTATATCTTTTTGTTCACTCAGCATATTTGACTTTAAAAAGCGACACAAGTGCATTCATTCACTTTTGTCACCATGGGCAGTGGCGCAACGAGGTAAGTGGTGCCCAGAAAATAATATGATTTTCTTTTATCTCAGTCGCCATCAGTGGCGTAACAAGCGTAAATGGAGCCAGGGGTGTGGTATTATTACTACGCCCCTCCATCATATCCTGCTTTAAAAATGGCATAAACGCAGTAGGTTTGGACTCCATGGCGCCCCTGGCATCTATACCCCCTTGCACCCCCCCGGTCGTTACGCCACTCATAAACGTTCGAATGTGGCAAACTCAACATCGTAACGATTTTTCGAGCTGTTAATAAGCGTTTTGTTTCAATCAGTGCCTTGTCCGTATCAGCTTTAACTGGCCTTCCGGGACGACCAGAAAGAAATCTTGCAAACCAGGTTTGGCACTGACGAGCTCATAACCTATCTTCTCCATATATTTCATACAACGTTTTTCTAGTTTGAACAACATTTTTACCTTTTCGATAATAAAAAAGTAGAATATGCCGAAAATGCCCCTTTTCATTTTAAATTTTGATACGACACCTAAATGAAAGAAATGCACATAATCAAAATAATTTTGTTCAGGAATAAACCATGAAATATTAGTTGCCAAAATATACAATCATAATTTGGTTTAAAATGAAGTTTGCTGGTTAAAAATTCTGCTAAAGTCGCTTACCTGGGGGGGGGGCGAAATTACTTTCCGAACGACCCAATATTTATTTAATAACTGCACAATGATTCTGTTTTCTGCACATTCTTTCTCTCTTTCGATTTTTTTTCTTGTTTTCTACTCTTGATGTTCTACTAATCGTCAGTTTGGAAAAGGGAACGAACCCAAAAAATATTTTCTAGGAGATGTAAAAAAAAACCCCAAAACTTTCTATTTTTCCTTTTGTATTGTTTTTTTCAACCTAACTTTTATATGATATTCTTTACATCAGTGGTTTACTTAGTGACTTTCGTAGCTTTTCTACAGCTAACAATGAGAGTATATACGATAACGCAAGTTTTGTGTACGTTGCAATTAGATGACGCTTGTATCCTTCTTCAAACTGCTGATTCATCTGACTTCGATATTTTGATGAATTTCTTCTTCTAGACCTCCCTGAGTTCGAAAAAACTACTTGCAAGATTACGTCTACCTGTTTTATGTGTATACATGAACATGATAACTCAAAAATTCAGCGAATTAGATGAATAAAATTTAACACGTTGTCCTTTCCCGAGACTAGCACTTTTGGACAATTTTATAATGGAAAGGGGTGACAGGCAACGGATAAGACGAGCGCTTTTCCGAAGTGCTTTGTAGGTCGTGACCTTCTTCCGATTAGACGTATTTTTTAGTTAGTCTTTACGGTAAATCAATAAATGAAAATAAAATGTTTCTACATACTGTTAAGTAAAACGCGAACATCTCCCCCTCCATTTTTCACTTCTACTCTATTTTGGCAAAATCGACTCCGCCTTGCGCACGCGTAAACGCGCGGAGGGTTTCCGTATCGGAAGCTGTGCATTCAAGAGAAGGCTAGCTATGCCATTTGTCATAAGACCGGTATTTTCCTCACCCATTTTATTCGAAAAATAAGGCAAAGCATTCACGGATGTTCCAAAGTTTGTTTTAAGACAAGGTTCGAAGTCGCAGAATTCTACCTGCCCACCCTCCTCTCCCCCCCACGGGAGATTTCGAGTTTCATTTCTACCCTCGACGCGAAGCCCCAATGTAGACAGATCTTTTGATATACCGCTACCCTCTAATCGCGGTATCAAATTGGAATCGGCGGATTGAGTTTCGGAATTTAAGTTCTCCTGAATTCCACCATTTCGAATCATTTGCTCCAAATTCCATAGGTTTTCGACCTTGACGATTGTTTCCTCCTTCCGGTGTTCCAAAAATTCCATTTTGTAAGAGCTGTGAATGATCTGCTTGAGGAAGATCAGCATGAAATTTAGGACAAAATCTGTCGACGGACGTCCACTCTCCATTCTCTTCTCTACGATCCGACCCTACTAGCAAAGATATTTTACGATATCTCCACGATATTTTGAATGCCGCACAAAAAGCCCGCTTCCAAAGTGTTAAATACATTTTTGTGTGCATGCTATCGTTGATATATAAAGCAGGAAATTCACATGTAATCCAAACTGGAATAATTGGAACGCGGGAAGGAAAAAGCAGTCGTCAGTTTTAAAAACTGATGGAAGTTAGCATAGCGGCTCGGGAAAGGTGGAACTCCAACGAAATCCAATTCCAGTACTGTATGCGCCAATTCCCATTTGAGACCTCGAACGAGGCTGGGCGGTGCATCAAAGGATTTGACTAAATTGGCACCTCGCTTCGAGGGTAGGCAATCAGCTGAGCGTGTGCGGGGAATAGTGGGGAGCGAAGAGCAGTGGTAGGGGGAGCGATCTTTGCTTCTCTCCTACCACCAGCGCACTTTGAAGCCTGTAGTGAATAACGTGCCTGCATTTTTCGATTAAAATGGGTGGGAAAAAAAGCTTAGGACAAATGGCATGGCTAGCCTTCAAGTCAATTGCCGGCTTAATAAAGAGTAATGTTTCAAAAATAATAAAAAAAAAGACGAATCAAGCCTAAAGCTGGCATTCACTTGAAGGCTAGCCATGCCATTTGTCCTAAGCTCTTTTTTCCCCCACCCATTTTAATCGAAAAATTACGCACGTCATTCACGTAGGCTCCAAAGTGCGCTACCGTAGCTCTCCTATTCCCCCTATTGCTCCACCCTATTCGGCGGAATTCCGATTTTCTACCCTCGTCGCGAGGTCCCAATCTAGGCAAACCCTTGGGGTCTCAAATTGTAATCTTCGCATGAAGGATTTTGAGTTGGTTGGAATTCCACCACTCGGAATCATTCCTTCCAAATTCTATAGGTTTTCGACCTTGACGATTGCCTTTTCCTTCCCGTGTTCCAAAAATTCCGTTTTGGAAGAGATGTGAATAGCCTGCTTAAAACATTATTATACCATGATGTTTCGAAATAGTGGTGAGAATCCGTTTCTTTTTTGTGTAAGAGATTTGCCTTATTTGGAAGGAAAGCATATATAACTTGATTAACTTTATTTTTAAAATACTTTATTTGTAACTTCGAAATAATGATCCTCTTCAAAAGAAAGCTACTCACGTTTCAGTTCATCCGGGGAAAAAAGAAAATTTCCTCAGCATTCAATGAAAGTATGACACAATCAAAACTCTCTTTTTACGTCACGTTTGATAACGTTCCATTGTACTAAAAGAAACGATGATTTAGCGGTCACGCTTTGCACTTTAATTTCATCTATGTTCATCCACGATATAAAAGATAACGAAACAAAAAAATGAAGTATTACAAACAAAGAAACTGAGAAACACTTATCGTTATTTATCAGATGACCAATTTGATTAAATCGGACTGATAAGGGAGCGCAGATAAAAGTTAATCTGAAAACAAAAGATAATCAGTTTTCCATCGTGGATTAAGGTAACTATTGCACAACACCCTTTCTGTTAAGATTCACAACTCCTTCCTATTCCTACTAATTCTGTATAAGATTTCGGATATTTAAAACTACCCTCCTTTGGCTATGAACTTGCACGTCACTAATATTGCCACATTTTCCCGTCACTCGTCCATTCTGTGGCTGAGAGGTAGCAAAGCTGACTTCGGATCCAATGGTTCTCGGTTCGATCCCCGCTGGTTGCGGACTGGGTTTTCTTTCTTTGGATTTAACACTAATTTATGCTAATTTCCAGAATACTCCAATTTTTGTAAATTTAATTAATTTGAATATAGAATGCTCTAGAGTGTTCTGTTACTGTATATAAGTTGTGTCTCTCCAGTTGAGAGGGTTGAATGGTATCCGATCAGCTAGATCAAACGCCAGTGTTGGATTTCTAATAAATTGACATTTCTATACTTCACGTCTGCTCACTTAATCGTCTCACCTGTGTCTACGAGGTCTATTCTGGTACCCCCGGTTGGGGGGGGGTGCGGTGTTTTTCTTCGGCACCCCACCCCCCAACTCCCAACCCAACAGGGAATACCAGAATAGACCCGTTCATCATCTCACCTGCGTCTACGTGACAATATTGGTTGTGTTTCATAAGAACTAAATCTTTTGTGCTGTTCTTGCTCTTGAAGTTACTTTGAGCAAGGTATTTCGAAACTTCAGACTGCGATAGATATTTAAACCGTCCTCCCTAATTAAGTCTGGGATCTCTCCTAAAATTGGAACATTCAACTAATAGAAACTTGTTAGCTGAGTCGAAGCATGAACATAGAACTAATAAAAATATGTGCAGTGGCGTACCTACATAAAATGGCGCCCAGGGCATATACCGAAACTGCGCTCCCGTTTTTATTCTTTTGAAATGTGAATACCATTTTCTTTTCGTTTTACACATTGCAGATTGTTTAACAAAATTTCGCTTCATTTTCAAAGAAAATCTGATGCATTCTAACTTTAAGCGCTTAAATATTGCTCAAATAAGAAATACAAAGTTACTTGTAAAAACTTCGGATACATTGGAAAAATATAAATAAAAGGTGCATTCCATTTATCTCGTACTTGAAAAATAATATAAAATATGTACAATTCTTTTAATACATAGAAAAAAATCCCACACAAATACGAATAATAATGGAAAAATATATACATTACTTATTTGCCAATAGATAGTATAGAAACTCTAAACATTGAAATAAACTTTTTGTTAACACAGATCAAGTCATACAAAAGCCTTAGTAATAATATTCATAATATAATTCATCATATAATTTCATACAATCCTTAAATTTATCAATCGAAACTTACACAACTAATATTTAATAATTACTCACTGAGGGAAGAAAACGCTTCACATTGCGGCAGAAACTGAATTTCTCTCCTTTATGTATTTGTTCTCGTTATTTATTAAAGAAATCGCTTTGATTCATCTTAATTTCAACGTCAAAATGGACTGATAATTTTTACTTGCAATTGCACAACTTCATACTGTCTTTTCTTTCTTTCTTTCAGTATTTTCTTGTTTGAGTTTAGCAGAACAACTGCATGTGGGTTTTGCGAAATAAAATTTAAAATAAACACTACCGTATTTTCAGCATATAAATTATACGAATATTCAGTACTAAAAGCAATGTAAAGACAGCGAAGTAAGTAATCAGTGACCTTACGTCTTTCACAGTTGCTGGAGTGCTCTTACACTAAGCCCAAAAATGGGGGTATTTTTTTCCGTTCTCTCACTCTTTGCTGATTGAAAATAGAAATGACACTTTTTTTCTAACCATTTATCACCAACTTCTGAAGAAGCCGATATCCAATCAGTATGAATCAGGCACACCATGAGCAACCATAAGAAACCCTGCGGAGTAATCGATTCCTAACCATCTTCCCTTACCTCCCACCCCACCGAGACACAAAACTGTGAAAAGAACCTTTCATTTAAACAACAGCTTTCAATTTCATAGATGAGGTTTTCGTCAGCAAATCTCTGAAACATAATATTATTTGTTATTTTATCGCAGTTTGAGGTTTCCGGGTTGTAAAATCTGTATCCGTAAGACCTACTGATTCCTTAATTTTGCGCCTCCTGGTAATTGTGCCCAGGGAACATGCCCTACCTGCCCCACCCTAGTTACGCCACTGAATATGTGTAGAGGATATTCTTCATATTTTAATAATAGTTATAATTCAAAATTTAGCAAAATTATTTAATTAAATTTAAATAAATTAAAATAAAAACATATTTTGCATTAAATAGAAAGGCGCATATGCAGCCGAATCTAATAAAATACAAAAACAAATAATAGAAATTTAAATTAAAAGAAAAAAATTGAAAGAAAAACAAAAAGAAATCAATGATAAAAATGAAAAATAATGAAAATAATAAACGTTTTTGCGCGCAAACGCAGCAGCAAAAAGTAATTGCTTCAACAGAAATTTTTAAAAATACAACAAAAACTATAAAATAAAGAACCAAAAAATCTCTAATACTTAGAACACTTTAATTTATACTTCATATTTTAATTGGTATTTCAAAAGAGTTTTGTTTATGGGTGCAATAAAAAAACTAACTACAATGAGACACGATGACAAATATTTAAATATCAGAAAATATGTTGAAAATAGTGATTGGAATGGGATGAATTATAAAAATTTAGCTCATCATTTGTTACTTCGGACGTAAAATATTAAAAATAATTACTTCAAAGTTAAAAATTTCGTTAAAAACCTACTTTTTTTAGACAATATGAAAAAAAAAATTATTAGCAATAATAAATGACGTCACACATCTTGAGTGCCGTGTATTAGGAGAAAACCGCTTGATATGTAGTTGCAAATCAAAGCTAAATGCAATGGACCTTATGCATGTGACGTCACATCCTCCGACACGTGACCTACCGGAGGCAGCCATTGGTCAGTCTTAAACAGCTGACTCAGAACTGCTTTTATTTCTGAGTCACTTATAGACCGATCGTTTTGTTTATTCCTCCACAGCTGTTTTTTTATACTCTCGAACCCAAACGGTGCATAAGGTCCATTGCATAAGGTCCATTTAAAAATTTTGAATTTGAAGCTAGGATGACGAAATACACCGAAATGAATCCCTTAACGATTTTATTTTCTCTACTGTCTGATTAGATGACACTTTCTGTTTTGGGTACGTGTCGTCGTATTGATTCAATTAAGGGTCCGTAGAACACTTGAGATGTTACTCTTCACATTTGTGTCGAATTATAAAGTCTTCGAATGGCGTAATTTCAGACTATAAGTGTAAAAATGCCATAATTCGAAGCACGAGTGGATGTCGGGCTAAGCAGTTAAGGGGTTAAAGGAGCAACCATGAAAAGGTACTTTATATTAATTCTGTTAATTGAAGTCCAATGAAAAGTGATTGGTTGGTAACTCAAGGTCAACGCTATCGTGTAGTTCAAAGGGATTCACTTTCGGTACACAGAAATATGCAAATCTTTTCGCCCTTTCTTTCGGCAAGTGAGAAAAAGAGTGTAAGCAGGTGCTTCAAATTCTAATTTCAAGGATTATGCTAGTTGTTGGATAAAATTTTTGCTTGTGAAAGGCAAAACATGTCGTTGAGAAGGTATTTGACGGAATGCGAGGAATGACATGCGTTTGGGAAAATAGAATCAGGGCAGATAGTTACAGGGGTCTGTTAAGACTTAAAATTAGCCAAAAGCGTCATGCCGAGAATCTGGAAACGGTTTAGAGGCACTGGTGATGTATGCACTCAACCAAGGGGTCCGCACGTTAACAACGGAACCCAACCGGAGGTACCAGAATAGACCCCCAAGTCAAGGCCAAAAAGCGTCAGTACCGACTGTCAGGACTATAATTTGGACAGCTAAAAGAAATAAACAATTTATGTTAGTCCATATTGCAAGTGAATTTGCTGTGACTACAGGAACTCTACTACCCATATATACAGAGAATGACTGGCTGAATAAAATAGGGTTATTTGCAAAACCCATGATTTGCCTCCCATCGAGTCAAGTTGCCCAGTTGAAGTGGTTCAGAGATCATTGTTATTGGAGTACCAAAGATTGAAGCAGCATTTTCTTCACTAACGAGTTCCATTATTGTTTGGAGATTGATTTCGGATGCATTGCAATCTGGAGTCAGCAAGATGTGCAGAAAGAAGTTGGAAAAATCCATGAAAGGCATGGGTACAAAAGTGGTGGAATCATGGTATGGGCGGTGATCATTTTAAATGGCCGCACTGACCAACTTATTTTGACCAGTGCTACTATGTATGTTGAAATATACAGAAAGTGTATACATATAATATGTTCTTGATCCTCATGTTTTGGGGTGCAAATGTTATAACTTCCTCCTAATGTCGTAATGACCAACAGATTACGACGATAATGAATGATAATGCGCGTCCCCATCGAGGTGCATTAGTGACCAATTATCTTGAGGACGAAAGAGTCCAGCATTTAGAGCAGCCTGATGTTCTGCAGATTTGAATCCAGTAGAACCGATTTTTGTCAATGTAGTCACTCCTCCCCTCCAAATTCATGCAGGAACTTCAGGGTGATATTCATCGTGAATGCACTTTATTATCGCAGGCACTCCTGGACAATCTAATATACAGCATGGAAGATCGTTGAAAAAAAAAGATTGCATTCGAACAGGAGTGACCACATATCTTATTAATATTTTCTATGAATTTCTAAAAAAACTGTAACACCAAATTTGACTCCACTTGAACAAGAAAGAACATTTCCACATAAACAAGAACATTTCCTAAGTTCTTATCTTGTTTTAGAAATAAGCGATTCTGGATTTGTAAAATATATCAGGGATGACAAAATTAAGGTCTTCTGCAAGTTCCACGTTCTTAGTAGTAAAATCATTCAAGTTATGCGAGTTTATACAGTTGTTCCTTGAATATCTCCAGCCGCCCGGTGTAATTATCAATATATAATAATAGCAATTAACAAACTTTTAAAATGAATCAAAAATCTAAAAATTCAGTCAGCTCGAGCTGAAAGACAGACAGTGAAAATACTATGATATATCAAATGGATGCACTGGAAATGTAAAAATACTAAAATATGAAACAAAACTTTTACATTTAAGACAGACAATAAAAGAAATTCAAACAAGTTTTCACTTGTACATCACCGCATGTTTATATCAAAAGGCACGGCATATTAATACTTGTGTATAAAGAAGAAATTCACTGGTGTCCAAAAGTTAAGAAACAAAGTGAAAAAAACGGATAGCATGAAAACTATTTATTTGAAAATAGTAAAATTTTCACAGACCGTGTGGTATAATAGTCAAAAAATATAGAAAGAATGCTGAGTACTTAAATAAATAATAATGGGTCACACAAAAGTAGGATTGTCGACTGCAAAAAAGCTCAATGCCAAAGATTAATCAATATGCGATGTGATTACCTCTGCTGGTAGGAAACAGTTCGATCATTCTAAGAATAAGATCATCTTTGACAGTTTGGGGTATCTGCGCCCAAACACGAAGAATGCACGCTCATAGCGCGGCAAGTTTCCGAGGAGGGTAAAGAAGTGAATGTAAACGTTCCCATAGAAATGTCCCACACATATTAAAGATTCAAATCGGGTGATCGTGATGGTCATTCCATAGGAAACAGTGTTTCAAATTCTAATTATTGGGAGACAATGTGCCCTGTGAATTCGGACATTAATGTTCATAGAAACAGAATCAGGACCCATCACAGAAATAAATGGCAGAACATACTGTGCAAAAATACTATCTGTATATCGCACTGTAGTCATATTACCATGACCGTAGATGTTTAGTGCGGCTGCGACAGAAATCTCTCCACGTACTAGCAAACCACCGCCTTCATATGAGTGCAATTCCGGGATCGATCCAGTTGCTGGCCTGATATCGAGTTCCAGGGGTCCTCTAGATCAATAACATTCGGGAATCTTTTTGTAGGCTAAGCGGAACTCATCGGTAGAAAGCACGGTACTCCATTGTTGTTGAGTCCAGATGAGATGATCTGGAGACCGGTTGAAGCGGTTTCTACGAGGCCGTCATTAGAACGCGAGTCTCCTTGCATGCGACCTGCATAATGCCATCTGTAGACAGTTTGTTTGATATAACTCTTCCTGCTGACGCTGTAAGCTTGGGAGTATTATATCAGTCAATGTCTTAATTCTTGGAGCACAATGTGTCTTTTAACCGAAGTACAGTTTGAGTGAATTTAAAAAGAAGAGTAAGGGTGCGTCCCTGTTTTAGAATTTCAGTTCTTAAATATTGTTTGGATCGGGTAGCATAAAACTTATTAATTGTTAGAATTTCGGCCTTATTACTTAGAACTGTGTATATAATCGGATGCATAAAGGGTGCAGTTAAGTCGTTTTCATGTTTTAAAATGTTTTTTTTTTTTTATGGTAAAAAGTATATTGTAATGGAAACATATCCAGTAACTCCAGGTTTGGGTAAAAAATTTAAACTAGATAAACATCGACTCTATTTCTATTCCTTATAAAGGAATTTTGTTATTTTAGATATTAGAACTATATTTCATGCTTTTGGAAAACATTGTATACAGTTTTTGAATGGTTTGTTCCTTAGTAGTTTCAAACATGTTAGCATTGTCTTGTAACAAATGTAACATAAGTATAAACTTAGCATATCAAAAAATTCAAGGTTTGTAGTAACAATGGCCATTTTGTGTACGGTCAGTCTCACTATTTGTAAATATTTTGTATGGTTTGTTTACTGAATGAAGTTGTTCGAGGGGCGGTGTCTGGTATGGGGAGCCGTGGGCACCGTGGGGGGAGTTGTTTGCCTAATCCGCCCTGCACCCAATCAAACTGGTGTAATAATCTAGGTTATAGGTACCGGGGGTGCAGGCGGAGTTATGTTATGTTATGTAAGCTTGGGAGCAAACTGATGTGCAGCCATTGATAACTAGCGTCTTGTTTACAGACACAGAAAGTGCTTTTCCGGAAAAGTTGTGGCTTCTGCTCTTCGTGACACTGTTCTTTTACTTTCATACCGGTTCCACAAGCAGGAAATGACGGAAGGATTGACATTCATGGTGCGGGCTACTTCCGTGTGTTGTCGCCCTCCTCCAAGACTCCCAATTATCTCCCATCATCTGGCGTCAATCAGATGCCGTCTACTCAGTTTTTACAAGTTGTCTGTTTCGACGTTTCCCTTGACCTTCGAAACACGGACACAGAATCCGTCAACAAGAAATCTTTTTTTTAAATCAAGTATGCTTATTTTAAACACATAATAGTATGCGAAAATTTGTTACAGGCTAGTCATCAATGCATAGGCCTGTCATGCATGCAGATTTTGCGGTTACATGTCATTTCTTCCGCTAAATATGATAATTTTCTTGTTTGTTGCTTATCTTTTGGACACCAGAGGAATACCGAAAGTGAACTTTGACATTAGTGGCAAAAGCAAGCAATTTTTGTCATCAACTTTAACAATGGAAAAAAGATCTGATTGTATGATTTGATTAAACAATACAATTGTTTTGAATTTCATTACAACAAAGAAAGGCATCGTTACAGATAATACTTAAAATTAATTTTAAAAAATTGTTAAAAATCAGAGAAAAATCGCACAAAAACCAAACCAATATTATTCGAATAGTATTTTTTTGAAATTTAAGACGATGTAAAAATCGTTTTCGTACCATAATAATTTCCGAAGTTATAGTTGAAAAATGCTAAAATTTCAATTTCTTATTAATTAAAATTTTTTAAAAATCGTTCCGAAGTGCGCATTTCAAAGTATATCTGAGTCCAATTTGGTAGCTCTACGTTAAACGGTCTGCCACGTAGAGTGCCGACATGCATACATTCCTTTAGTATTAGTAGAGATTAATGTTAGATTTCCCCTCTCTCTTTCTGTGTTGGATTGTAGCTAACCAACAAACCACCAAGTCCTCCATCATACACAGAGAAAAACTTTCTTTTGATGCAGTCCTGGATTTGCTATGGGAATAATCTTCTCTTTTTGGCTCAGTCGATGTCTTTTTTCGAATAACATTTGCTTAAATTTCCTTCATTACCAGACAAAAAGAGGCTGTACTTCATTTCATGTGACCAGTGAAATGCATAGTTATACTAGGTGTTGATCTGAGAGCTCATGTGGGTCTCATGAACCAGCAAGGCAAGACTTGCCTATTCGTTTCAAATGATCAATTTCTATTGACTGCACAAAATGAAGTCCCTCGGCTATTCCTCTACTGATGATAAGCGGATTTAACACGACCATTAATTCAATTCATTATTATCGTTGCCTCGTCTGCTATCATCTAACAGTGGCGCAGCTATAGCGGGGCGTGGTCCATTCCGGGCGGCAAAATCAGCCATGGAGAAAAACAATTTTATAACTAAGAAGAACACCGGGGGCTAGTTCAGTCGTGGTGTACATAAAAAAAAATATCTACTGTAATTCATTCATATTTTTTGCTTTTTGCCGGTAAATTGCCGGCATGTGAAAGAAAGTCTGGTGGCGGACGCACGATTTCGCAACCTATCTGCAGAGATCAAACGACGAATTGAGTTATTAAATCAATTTTTTCCCCTGGATTTTTTTTATTTTGAGATTTATGAACTTGTAAAGGAAAGGCGGCGCACCGAAAGTTCGCTCCGGATGGAAAATGCTGCAGCTGGGCCACTTTCTCCCAAGATTCAAATTTCGCTCTTGGTACTTTTTAATATCATCTAGACTAGTTCTCAAGATTCAAATTTCGCTCTTGTTACTTTTAAAACCATCTTTGGCGTTGATATCCACAGACAGCATTTGGATTTTTCGAAAAAAATCTCCTTCAACATTTTTATGCAGTCGAACTTCCTTAAGCATCATATGACGTATATGTTGCTTGTCATAAGATGTAATTTGTGTACAAACAGAAAAATGAACTGGGATTAGAAGGAATGAACTCAAGATTGTAGCAATTATAAATTTTCAGCAACTAAAGCTATTTAGCCCTTTTCCCAGGAATACTCTTATTAGATTATTGTGTTTTGCAGGTCACATCCGCCGGTTAAATTCCTTAAAATATTTAATTGATTTGATTAGCAATCAAAAACAAGTTGCTACTATCTCAGTAAAAGCCTGTCTAAATGTTTTGACTAAAAATGATTTTATATGCATTGTGAATCTAAATTGTGCATGCAACTCAAAGTCGCAGTAGCGGCGCCAGTAAAGTGCAAAAAAATTATAGACTTTAATGCACTTAAAATTTAGTACTCTGAATTCCTGCATTACCTCTCCGATCCACCTATTATTTATGGGTGTGGTGAGATGTCGCCCTTTCAAGTACATAATTAGAGAGTTTTGATTTTTGGATCAAAACTACAGAAAGTATTTTGATGCGCGGTTTTTCGAGAGAGATCTTTTTTGCATGAAACTGGGATTAGAATCAATACAATTTCATTCACAATTAGTGAAAGTGAACATACGTAAGTCCGAAATATCGGCTACATTCCTAATATCATCCACCACTATTTCTTCTTGATTTTAAGTGGTAAGGCTTATATGGTGGCCACTACCGGAACTACAAAGCCTCTCCCTTCAATAGTTGTTTGAGGAAACAATTTCAACCTGTGTAGATTTTTCTTTTTTTCTGGGAATTTTTGCTATTTTTCGCGTTAGGTGAATTAATAATCTTGTTTTAATAATCATGTTTAATTATCAGTAAAGTTCAAGTCATAATGTTATACCATTTGAGGCAGTGATAGAGACTATAATTGCCCACATTTTGGTGTTTATTTTGTGATCCGATTCCGAAAGAGGATGCCGCCATCTTTGAGTGTTCGGTTGTTCCCAGTAGCGAATCCAGGATTCGGGTATAGGGGTTGGGTTATATTAACGTCCCATTTTGAAGCAACACGGGGGCTATTTAGGGACGGACCTCGTAATTTTGAGACCGCGGTCAGATGACGAAGACGACACCTGAGCTGGCACCCCCTTCCAAACTTCCGCGCCACACCAACGGGAGGACGTTTGGCCACTACGTATGATTTAGCGTGCAGCAGGCCCCATACACGGCGGATCTTCGGTGGGACCGGGTTTCGAGCCTGCGACCCTCCGATCCTGAGGTCCAGACCTTACCACTAGGCCACCGCGGCCTCGGGTATAGGGGAGGCTAGATGTCATAAAAAGTTTGCATCGTAGCGACGAATGTCAAACCACATGGCTTATGTA
This sequence comes from Araneus ventricosus, assembly GCA_013235015.1. Classification (NCBI taxonomy): domain Eukaryota; kingdom Metazoa; phylum Arthropoda; class Arachnida; order Araneae; family Araneidae; genus Araneus; species Araneus ventricosus. Next base: position 22,242 of record BGPR01017022.1, read on the forward strand.
AAACAAAACACTTTAACTTTGTAGACTTTCCGCGCCTAACAATAAGAATATGATTCTTGTAGTGTTTTTTTATGATACAATACTTTCGATAATTTAATAGAAAATGCAATGAAATAATTAGCCAAAAATGCTTTCGACCGCGTCAACGCTACAAGTACAAGTGGAATGACTAAAAAAAGTAGGAAAATTTTTGAGCCTGTCAAGCCAGAAAGCAATATTGTCACGGTTTTATTATTTTTTAAAAATGAAAATTAAGATCAAACAGTTGTAGTGATTTGAAATAAAATCAAGAATTTTGGTTTAGCTCTGGGGGAGGGCTGCAGCCCGATAGCCCCCCCGGATTCGCCACTGGTTGTTCCCAATATCGCCCACTTGGGTATTCCCATTGTCGCCCTATCCCTTTGAGGGGCACTATATTAAAAAAAATTACCTTTAAAAAATACATGGTTGATGTCCTATCACCTGATAATTCTTCTAAGTTCTTTTTTTTTTATCTTAATGTTTAATTTAAGGGAAAAGTATTAAAAGAATACTTTAACTATATTGCTTAAAAGTACAAAAAAAGCTGTCTTATATTATTTTCAATTTTGTTGTGCCTTAATTTCCATGTTTAATAAAGAACGTATGATCATAACAAAAGTTACATTTTATTTCAATCCATGACATAGGCGATATTAGGAACATATAGTGGGCGATATTAGGAACAGATAGTGGGCGATATTAGGAACAGATAGTGGGCGATACTAAGAACATATAGTGGGCGATATTAGGAACACTTTTTTAGTAGAAAACATTCTGCGGTCTCAAAAAAAAAGGTTTGGCGTATGTGTTAAATTTATGTGTTAGAGTTGTAATTCAGTATGTTTTTGGATAGCAGTCCAGACATTAGATTGGAACAATATTTAGACAAGCTGCATATGAATTAGCCCTCTGATTAAAATAATGGTTCTAGTGGGCGATATATGCACCTCCCATCTTATGTTAAATAAATTATTCTTTTCGAATAATGAAAAAATTATAGTTTCAAATGTACGCCAAAATATATAATTAATAAAAGCTCTATTTTTATACTTTACTAGCTGTTACCCGCGACTTCGTGCGCGAAGAATTTGAATTGCTACTTTTTTTAAATTTACGAATGTAAATGTTTCGTTATATATAGAAAGGGGAAGTCAAAAGTTCTGACGGTTGATAATACATAATTGGACGACTAATTTAATTCTCTGTTACTGTAAATTACATCATTGTACTCAATGGTATCATCTGCTCTTTGGAATATATCATCCACCATGCTATATGTCATCTGCTTCTACTGTTTAAAAGAATACATAAGACAAAATATACCTTCCTATTATAAAAACTCTGACAACCATATCATATACGTCAATGGACGATCCTGGTTTGTTTATTTTGGATTCATAGACCATTTTCCGGTAACCTTCCGATTTAAGCAATCGCCAAATCTATTTGGCAACTGTATCAAGCGCCAAGCTGGAAATAAATGTGAATTAGTTCAAAGTCTAACCGTTGCCTAGCAACGGAGTAGCTATAAATATTCGTTATTTCAAAATCGTCTGCACGCATTTTAAAGTTTTGGAACTTTTAAAAATTAATAACAATCGAAGGGAAAATGTCAGAGAAATAAAATTAGTATCATTGAAAAGGTAAAAATTTGAACTTTAAGATGGTATAAAAATATTTTTTGTCGGACAGTTTGCTCCGAAGTTACGGTGGAAAAACGATTTCGGTTATTTTCTAATTAACTGACTGTTTAATTAACTTTGGGACTTGGAAAAGTTCATAAGTGTCTTCCCCTTCTCTTAAATAATAAGTGTACAAAATTTGGTTGAAAACCGTCCATTGGTTTAGGAGGAGATGTGGAACATAGCCACATACATACCCACCCACATACCCACAATGACTTTTATTTATATTAAGATTATATTAAGATAAGACTAGCCGCTCTTGCCGCCCTCCGGGCGGATTCGCGGCCAGCACCCACTTACCCCTGCCACCTCGCTGCTTCGAGGTTCTCAGCCACTACTTTTTTCACTTTTAAATACTGCATGAAGATCAGTGGAACAGACCATAAAACCATAGTAGATTTCATATTCTTTGCAGACAACAGATTCCTTTAAAATTGAAAAATCTTTCAATAAACCTCATCTAGTTATAATGTTTTGTATAAATTTTTCACGAATTTCGGCATAAAAGACTTCAGATCTATAAATACAGAATGAAATCGCCCTAACTAAACAGTTTTCATCACCTACAATAGGTATTTTACAATATTTTTGACACGCAATTTGTGATGGAACTGTTGGGATCTATATATTTAAAATAATGTGGTAAAACCCTCAGACAGTTCGCCATCCCCAACCACCAGACCAATTTCGACATGTATTTTTCATTTGAAAGGTTATGACGTCTAGATATGTCATCAATGGTCGCCTGTCCCCCCCCCCCCCTCTGAAACGAAATCGAAAAAACTCTTTCCTACTGTACATTCTCTGTGGGGAAAAACCTTTGGACAGTGCGCCAGCAACAACCACCCGACGGATTTCGACAACTTTTGTTTCATATGAAAGCTGTATGACGTCTAGATATGTCATCAAGGGTCGCCTGTCTCTTACCATCCCCCATTTTCGAACGAAATCGAAAAAACATATAGAGAACGTATGGTGGAGAAGTGTTTTTCTATTTAGTTGGAAAATGAGGGTGGGGGGGGGGGACAGGGGATCCTTGATGACGTATCTAGTCGTCATAAGATTTCATATGAAAAAAAATTGTGAAAATTGGTCAGATGGTTGAGGACGTATATTTGTATATAAACAGGAAGCGAATTTAGATATTTTATTTAACTAACTTAAGTATCAAATAAAAAAAATAATAAAAAATTAAGCATTAATCAATCTCTAATAGTGCTGTACTTTCGTATGTATTAATATTTGTTAAAAATAATTCGAATTATAAAACATCATCTATTATTTATTTTCTTATATAAATTTATAAAAAAACTTCAGAAAACAAGCTGTAAATTTATTCAGAGATATTCTCTAACAACGAAATACAGAAAATGGTGAATCGAAAATCCATACATTCTACGAATTTCAGAAATACACGAAGTTATTATTACCTAAGAAGAAATGCTGTAAATAATAAATTACATTCGAAGACAAACTGAACTGGAAACAGCAGTGTCATTTCTTTCCTTTCTTCTTTCCTTTCTTGTCCTTCTTCTTTTTCTTCTTCTCGATTTTGTAAGGTCCTAGATGCTTTCTAACCATCGTGCCCCGCCAGTGAGCTTGGATCTATAATAACAAAATAAAACAAAAGAAATCTCGTTGCCTTAAATATGGGTTAGCATTTTTTTGAAGTGGCAAAATAAAATTATAGTTAGTTATTCAGTGATTATAGAAAATTACTTATTTTAAAAGGGTTTTATGCAGTGGAATTCGTTTAGAATTCCAAATGTTGATTTCACTTACGTTTTAAAAGTTATTTCTACTTCAAATTAACCATCTGTCATTGATAATTTGCGAACTGTATTATATCTGAATAAAGCCTTCGATCAGGGTGTACGTTTTATCAGTATGTAAATGTCACCATGTAATTGAACGATGTTAAGCATCTATCTAACTCATAGTATTAAGCGAAGACATTTACAAAAGAAAAGGGAATTTAATTTCTGTTGACATTCGACCAAGTAGTCTCGTAGGTATACACAGGAGAGTGTGGGTTCCAGTATTCGTATGCGCAACTAGTGCAGCCTCGTAGGAAACTAACTGGTTGATGAATCGATAAAGCATCGTTTTTACTTTCTCGTATACGAAGTATACAAAGAGAAAGTACTGTAATCGTCAAAAAATTGGAACTCGAGATTTTGACGAATCCCCACGTTTTAGACCTCCCTGAGTCCGAAAAACACAATTTCGGAATTATGTCTGTGTGTCTGTCTGTGAACACGATAACTCGAAAACTATTAGAGCTACGGGGATGAAATTTGGTATGTGGTCTTTAAACATAATTTGCAGGTTTCTATCAAATTTTGGATAAAATCCGTCAACGGGAAGTCTGTCTGTCTATATGTCCGCGGTCATGTGAACACTATAACTCAAAAACTTGAATAGCTAGCTGGATAAAATTTCGTACACTGTTTTATCGTCATGAATGTAGGTCCGTATAAAATTTTGGGCCAAATCCGTCAAAGAGTTGACTGTCTGTTGGTCTGTATAATTTACTTTTGAAGAGAATCCGTTATCTCCACGCGCATTCGTACTGGAAGCAATCTTCTGTGCACGCGAAAGGGACGGAATTTCATTACGGAGTAGCGAATTACGTCAGTTTGTCCCTGAGCCGGTAAGAGTGGAAATGTGTGATACATGCAGTTTATTCGGTACGCATCTCTTTGAATTTGATTCTTTACCTAGATATTTTTCAATCATTATAATGAAAAACCTTTTGATAGTCATTGGATTCTGGGCAACAGTAGGTTCGAATTTTTTTAGCCACGTGGGGGAAGGGGAAACGGCACCTTTTTGGGGAAGTATACGAGAAAGTTTAGGGAGAACACTCCAGCTGTTTTTTTTTTTTTTACAACCTCTTCTTGCTGTCTGTTTTCAGATACGTAAATCCATGCGACCGGTGCATGTGCAAAAGCGCATGCGTCAGTCAGTTTTGATTTCACCAAAATAGGGGTGGAATGCAAGATGCAAGAGAATATACTTATTTTTTACTAAGCAATATATAGAAACATAACATAAGTTTCGTATTAAAGTAAAATAGTACGGTTCAAAAACAAAATGAATATCAACGTCAGAAAAGAATAAATTATAGGAAATCGCGTCTAACAAAGAACCCCGGAAAAGTGCTCTTTTAACTCACTGCATATCACCCCGCTGCGGAGTAAGATCGCCTGAAAGTGATGGGCGCGGCTTTCCGAAACGAACAGTTCATATTTTGATCATATGTAAACATATCCAATCAGTATGGCAAGAAAATGGTGCCTGAAGATCCAAAATAAACTTCATTCTATCAAATATTCAATTAATTTAAGGCCTGTTGTCCCAGTCCGAGTAGCCGGCTCCGAAACTGACTCGACTAAACATCGGCCTTCACTCTCGGGCATCTTCTGCTTGATGACGCGGCACCAACATGAGAGGCAACTTCTACAGTTAATCATATTTTTGTTGAATATTCTTCCCATCGAGTGATTTTTTTTAAATTCATCAACTGTAATCGTGGGTGGGTTCGAATGGCATTCGAGAAAATGCAATTTAAATAATGTATTTAATTTATAAGTGTCCATGGTATTCAGGATATTCAATTTTACTAAAATTCAATGTTACTGTTCGAAGATTCAAATTTAAAAAAATATCAGTTTGTACAAGAACCTTCATCAGTTAACTTCTCTTAAAGATAAATTGAAATTCACCTCACTGAAATGCCGACAGCTTTCTGAATTTTAACGGGATTCAACTGGAATTTTTTTTAAGTTGCTCTATATATCTGGCTTTGAAGTTATGAAAGAAACATTTCGCTGCGTCTCGCACATGCGCAGTAAAAAATTATTTAGTACAAACACTCAGATTTCCTTTAATATTCAACGTATTTACTTCAAGTTTAATACAATACTTCTGTAACATATTGTCAAGTGTTCTGCGAATTTCGAATGATTTGAATGAAAACTCTGCATGTTATAAGGAAAACACATGCAGAAAAATTTGGGTTTTTAAAAAGAAAAACCTTAGTATCCGAATATTAGTGCTGTGTTTATGAAAATGCATGTAAACGTTATGCACATTAAACCGTAACCATTGATAAAAGTCACACCTCGTTATCAGCTTTCTGTGAAACAGGATGGTTCAAACTCCATTTTCGCTTTCATCCCTGTCTGGGGGCGCCGCCCGCCGTCGCCCTCTTGACCGAATCTTCACTGTAAAATGTGTATGGCACTCGATTCTCCAGAACTGATTTCGAACCATAGTTTTAGTATTAATTGCAAATTTCTTGCATTTTACGAAACTGTCCTTAATTTTTGCACACCAGTGTATATCTGTCTATGAACACCATAACTCAAAAGATGAACGAGCTAAATGGACGAATTTTACTTCGAAATCGTGGATCTGTATCTAATTTCTGACTAAACCTGTCAAAGGGTAGCCTGTCCGTTTTGATGAATTTCCTCTTCTAAATCTGCCCGAGTCCGTTTCCAAAATTATGTCGACCTGTTTTCTTTGTATATGTGAACACGATAACTCAAAAATGCAATAAGCTATATAAATGGAATTTAACAGGTGGTCTCGACACCGAAATTCCAGATATACCCAGTTGGTCACCAAATTTGACACACACCAAATTTCGTTGGTCTATCTCATCCCATTTTTGAATCAATGTGTTCACAGACGAACATAAATCCAAATATGATTTTCACGGATTCAGGGAGATCCAAAGTTTGGAAATTCATTAAAGTTTTAAGGTCGAATTTTCTGACGATTACAATACTTTCTCTTTCTGTGCTCGTATAAGTAATACAAAGATTGAATATTTATCGACTTTGATTTGTTTATTATTCAATTTTTTTGTCACTTGCTCTCTAACTATTTTATCGAAAATAATACAAAATTTACTACTGCTGAATGTATATTTCTCCATATTATTTCTTTTGTCAACATTCCTTTTCTCAACTAATATAACCACCTAATCATAATATCGCCTACAGCGATGAATAAGATATCAGTGGATAGTGGTTTTTTACACAGGATATCTGACATAACATACTCAGTTTACGTTAAAACGTGTTATTTGCTTAAGCTTTAAGTTGAAAAAAAACCCTAAAAAATTATAGATATTGTGACATCATGGATGCGTAACTCTCTCACACCTTTTTTTTTCTATTTTGCAAAGCTAACCTATAAAATCACTTAACTTAACCTCACCTCTACTAACTTAGTGGCTAAATAATTTTCTTCGTGGAAGGCTGAATGTGTGAAAGTATCGCACGGGTTTACTGGCAAAATATACTTGACAAAATACAGGGTTGGATTTCTGCAGTCAATGTATTCTGTTGAAACTGTTTGCCAGTTTCAAAGAAAAGAAGAAGAGAAAAATAAGGAAAAACCCAAAACATTTAGAAAGAGAACTTTTTCTAAGCATTGCGGTACGTTTAACATATTTTCAAAAACAATGCGTCCACCAGACTGTCTACTGTCAGAAGAGATAACGTATTACAATCTTTTCTTCGGAGATACTCGAATTATTTTCTTTCATTGATAAAATTATGTCTGCGTTCTAGAATTCTTTTTTTTTCACAAATGTCACGATTCTCGCATTTTTGCTACACTTATATAAGTTAGATGTACTTAGAAAACTTTGCAAACAAGAGATTTCTAATTTTTGTGTAAAGGTTGTGTTGGAGACTTTCATCGAAAATTGCAAAATAAGGAAAAAAATTGAAGTAAATACTTTATGAATAAATTAAAGGTGAACGCATTAACACAAAATTTAAGAAATTTTTTGATAAAAAAATACGCTCATAGATCACGTCGTCGTCGTTCAAGCAGAAGTCCGAAACTGTAGTTTTGAGATACAGTCAATTTAAACTTTTGAGTCGTTATGAAAAATAGTAAAAAATTATTTTACAGATTTCTAATTCATACAATAGGTTTACTGATATTTAAAAAACTAGTTTATATCATGGATTAATCAACTGGAAGTTGTAATCGGCTGCATTAGTCCGTCAAAAGGTGTTTTCTTTTTTGTGGACTTAGTGACTGCCTGCCAAAATGTAAACTGCGTCCATGACTTCTTTCGAACCGGTAATAATTATTTAATTGAACTCATTCGCTTACAGCCTCAATTTGATTTATTTTTACAAGTACAGGTTATACATTCACAATGTCAACACATGAAAATATATTATTAATTATAATTTAAGTTTTTTTTGGACTTGATGACTTTTATCTGCCAAAATGTAAACTGCGTCCATGATTTCTTTTGAACCATTAATAATAATTTAATTGAACTCATTTGATTTATTTTTATCAGTACAAGTTATACCTTGGAAATGTTAGTACATCAAAATATATTATTAATTACAATTTATATTAATACTAGAAGATTTGTGCCCGTCTAAGACGGGCTCTTAGCTTGCCAACAATATCTCAGGTCTGATTGTCACATGTTTATTAATTCTAAAGGAGTTCCTCCTCAATGAATTAACATAAAATAAAAAATAAAATAAAATGCTGAACTTAGCTAAAACAAAAACCCTGTCATAACTCAGAATCCAAACAGTAACCCATCGTGTGTATACTAAAAAATGTGCTTAAAAAATAAAAAAAACATAAAAAACAGAACTGACGAAACAAAATTAATTCTAGCATAACTTCTTTTTAATATTAACCGAGTTCGGCATAAAAAAAAGAAAGGAAAGCTTTAAACTCCCATAAAAATCCACTGAAAATGAAGAAATAAATTAATTCTGGTATTCACTATCCCCATGTGGGTGAATCAGCATAAATAAAAAAAAAGCTGGAAACCGCTAAAAAAAAGCTGTATGAGTTTTCTGTTGCCCCTGGGAAGAATCTCTTTTTGCACGTTGCCCACAATCCTTTGCGTTAACGATTTCGCTGGCGAAATATATAAGAGACTAGAAAATCACCCGTCATGGTATTACGAGTGCAAATTGCCTCTTCATTCGAGAGATTTCCCGTCAAATTTAAATTAATCAAAACAAAGCATTTCTCTGCTAGTCAAACGTTGCCAAAAAATATTGTCAAATTATATCATCACGATTGCATTAAATAATTTGATGCATCGTGGCGTCCAAACTATACCCTCCCCCGCATGATATACCACTGACATGATTTACTACTTTCTATTAAAAACGGAAATTAATTTGAAATATATGATTAATATAATTTAAAATTTCTCGGGAACTATTGATCATAGCGATATAAATTTTATATCAATCGACAGCAAATTTTATTTCATTATTTTAGAGCTATTAAATTTAAAATTAGAACGATAATTACTTTTTCAAATTTAAAATTACTGAAATTTAGGTGCTCTAACAATGAAATAATGCTGTTTAACGTCTCGCAGTGCTATGGTGCGAGTTTTATTGTTGGTGACGTCAGAGCCTTACCGGATCAGTGAGAGACAGATCTGGGCTATTATATTAGTAATTGCAGCCATTACATTGCATTAGCTATATACATTAAAGTTGCCTTTACTATTCACCACATAATGTATTTATCATGTCATTGTAAAAAATATTTATTGCAGAACCTGAAATTTATTTTAGTTACACCTTTCTTTTATTTCTTTCTAAGCACAATCAACTTCATTTTCTGGAGTTTTTTTGAACTTGGCAGGGATTTATGTCATGAATGAAACTCTTGCTGTGTCATCCCCTTTTTAATCACTTAATTGAATAGTTTTCTTTGCTATCTAATAAGATGACCCCTCCTGTTTTGGAAAGGGGCTGTCGTTTTCATTCATCTAAGAAGGCATAGGATACTTAAGATGTTTATGGATCCTACATAATTTTTGTGTCAAATTATAAAACTAATTAATGATTCAATTTTAGTTTACAAGACTAAAATTTCGATAATTCGATGCACGAGTATTCTCGGGCTGTTAAGTTAAGCGGTTAAATGGAAATCAATTATCATACCGTTCCCAGAAGTGGGAGGTAATCACTAATAAATCATTCAGTCTTTTTACTGACTTCAGCCTGGCAATATAAACGCGTACAGGACTTAGTGAAATTCGGACCACTCTGCAATTCAGCAATGGAAATTTAAGGAAGTTGGCGAGTTTTACCAGGCCGTAGAGTATTAATTGAAGGTGGCGATATGATATACATCTCAAAATCGATATTTTTGGGCTTAGTGATTTCTGCCTGAACGATGGCGATATGCTTGATAACGAACATTAAATTTAATTTTTATTAAATGATCAATAAACTTAAAAGTAATTCGCGGAATTGGTTTAAATTCTCATTGATTTTATAACTTTTTTACTCGGTTCGACTCCTTTTATCTTGTTTAAAATTTCACCTTGAATTTCACTCTTATCCTTCTTTATTCAAACCACTTTTAAAATTTTTTATCCCCATGAGAAAGTAACATAAGTTTAGTACTTTAACCGCTTAACTTAACAGCCCGAGAATACTCGTGCATCGAATTATCGAAATTTTAGTCTTGTAAACTAAAATTGAATCATTAATTAGCTTTATAATTTGACACAAAAAAATATGTAGGATCCATAAACTTCTTAAGTATCCTATGCCTTCTTAGATACGACAGCCCCTTTCCAAAACAGGAGGGGTCATCTTATTAGATAGCAAAGAAAACTATTCAATTAAGTGATTAAACACCTTTTTATGACATCGTGATCCTGTTTATACACCATATGTTTGGTGCAGCATAGCCAAACGTGGCACTTGCGCAAATAAACCCTACCAACCAGACCTCATGCAATTTACAGAAAGCATGCAAGCTTAAAAACTTTCTCGAGTCGAAAGTTTCAGTAGCCCCCGTCTAAATGAGGTCAGTCTGCTCGGTGGAATTAAACTCGGCTGATGGGAAGTGCGTTTAGCAATGCGTACCAGTGTGGCCGCCGTCCGCCTCCTCAGCCATTCTTTCTCCCTCTCCTTCTCCGCCTCTTTCTCCTTCCGGTCAGCGCTGATCACTTCCTCTCTCTGCCCGATCTGCGAAAGAGAAAGAAGCCTCATCACTCATCCGAAATTCTCCAATTTTCGAGGAAAAGAGTATTTTTCTCTCACGTATAAGGACGCGGGTTAAATAAAACTTCTACGGCAGATTTAATCTTCATTAGAAATTTGCGTATCATTTTTTATGTGTCTTGTAGAGAACCATTTGGTGAAAACTAACAGAAACGAAAGAGACCTTCGCACTCATTTTCTTTTCTTTGCAGTATAAATCTGATACTTTGGAGAACGATTTTCTCCCTCTCTTGGGCATCTAAGGGGTCTATTCTGGTACCCCCCGGTGGATTTGGTGTTTGGGGGGGGGGGGGGGGGGGGGGGGGGGGGGCCGCGCCCCCCCGCGCCCCCCCCCCCCCAACTCCCAACCCAACGGGGGGTACCAGAATAGACCCCTAAATCGCCTCACCTATAAACTCCAG
>BGPR01017023.1:0-33395 GCA_013235015.1 Araneus ventricosus
ACGAAAGGACACTAATAAATCTGTGGAACCATCTGCATATAAAAGAAGCAAGGATTACAAATGAATGAAATGACCTTTCTAATTTAGGTAGATAATGAAAATGCAAAAGTTATTCTTAATAAACCATTTTAATTGGAATAAGGTTTTACGAGCTTATAATTCAGATATCCAACCACGAATTTGGTGTTACTACTCGCTCAGTACATGGGGCGGCGATGTAATTTTAATACAAAAGTAGATTGCAAAATAGTCAAGTACCACAACTGTAACTTCCACTGTAACTACTGTCATGTGCATTAGGTATAAACAAACAAAATAATACTAAAAGTGGGTTCATTTTTGTTTGTTGATCTGTATTTTTTCTGTTGGGTGGTTTTTTTACCGGAAATTTTTAAAAAGCCGAAAATCAGAATTAAGAAAAATATCTGAACATGAACCCAGCCATTTACTTTTGTTTCAATTCATAATTTGAAAATGTTCAAGAAGATGAATGTTTTGTTTTTACCCGTCATTCTAAAATTTTAACATTACTTTCCATATTCTTTCTTTAAGGTGAGCATATTTTGTGAAATTTTAAAATTGATTATTTTAATCGCATTATTTTGTCTCTCCTGTACACAGTGTCAAAAAACTTTGCATTTCTAAGTTAGATTAAATGTATCCATTTCTTCATATTGTTATATAAATAAATCAAGTTCATTTTTCATTTTAAAGTATGCATTTTTAGGGTATATCATGCAATTAAGTTAATTTCTTCCATTGTATAATCAAGTTTCATAAGTTTTTTTTTTTTTTTTTCTTAATTGGTTATTTTCAAGTGCATGTAATTTTTACTAAATTTCCTATTGAAAATTAAAAAGTTATACTTGTGCATTATTCATGAAATCGTGGATTGGCTTTTAACAAAATATAACGAAAATAACGTTGGATATATATTTGATGTACCTATTAGTGCAGACTAATGATTAAACCAATAATATGAGAGAAATGTAGATTTTTTGAATAAGAAAAGATTTTGATTATGAAACAATTTAAGTGCGAAAAAAATAATAACTCCTATGCTGTGATGTTTTCAACCCCGAATGGTGTGCAATATGGTTTACTATATTTGTTTGGAAAATAATGTTTAACAAGGGGAAAGTGATGGTTTTTCTGCCTTCATGGAGATGCAGATAATGTAGACCCTTTTAGTCACATTGTAGCACTCATCTAATCAGTTTGCTCCTTTTTTTGCATAAATTGTTTTCTAATTTATTTTTTTTATATTTCAGTGTATCTTTTTAAAATTTATTCAAAATCATTCTTCCATTTAAATACTTATATTTTAATTTTATCTTTATTCCTTTTGCTATGTTCATTTATTCAGATAAAGATAAATATTTAAATAATAATGAATTAATTATCATTTGGCATTGAATGTTCGAACTTTGGATTAATCAAAGGTAAAAGGAACTTGTTTGGGATGTGTATATTTTACAAATATCTTTTGTAGTCTTGTTTGTTCCCAAGCTGATGAACTGTCACTGCAAGTATGCAGCTGAATTTTAAACTGAAATAACATTTAGTTATTTCTCCTTTGTCATTTATACCTAACAGTATCTTTAATATATATACTATATGATTCTCTGGATTTCTAACTTTTGGAGGATACAATTTCGTGTGGACTTTTTTAGTTTCTTATGCTTCCTCACCAGTTATTCACAATTTATATTGAAATAATATAATAATAATTACAGAACAATAACCTTTAAAACTCTACTTGTGCAGCCTTTTGCCCAACTGGTGAAACTTAATGAGGCCTTTCAATGTAAAAAGGTTCCCCCACATCTGATATAGTGCCTAATGTAGTGATATTGTTTAAGGGGAATAAAAGACTTTGTCTTAGCTCACCTGAGGGATGAAGTAATTAAATCATTGCTTTGTCGTCAGACGAAGTTTTGGATTCAAAATAGTATGTTAGGAAATAGGGATAATCATTCGGATTTTTTTCCCCATGTGATCAAGTTAAGTTGATGCGTAAGAGGACTTAATTTTTACCATAAGATTTGTAAGAAATATATTGTAAGATATAAATAGTCTGAGGTTTTCTTCTAAAAAATATAGATTATTTTAAATTACTCTTTACCTATATGTAATTGGACAATATTTTAGAGAATTTTATACCATATATAATATGTTGTACACATATAGTAATTGTTTTTTGATAATGCCCAAATTTTTTATTGTTGTGATTTAAATATTAGCTATATTGGTTAACTTTCAGTCTATGATGCCCACTTACTTCGTTCCTCTTAGGATCGCCAACTCTCTGCCACCAAGAATGGAGAGGAGAGGATATTTGTTTTGGTTGCGCAATGATGATTTTAACGAGTTAGATGTGCGCATGCGCGGAAATTGATCTGTTTATCGGTGTTTTGCGCATGGCGCGATATTACGATTCGTTTTGATTGGTTTGTTCCATTTGATTTGATTGGTCGATTCAATCGAATTTGTTTTGTCAGTTTGATTTTCGTCTGATTTTATCATTTCGCTTCGTGCAGCTGTTGTTGATTATGGCATTGGTTCCCTTTCGAAGTATGTGGATCAGGGGTTGATAGCAAGCGGATACCAGTGTTCTAAATGTAAACAGCAATTGGGCAATTAAAATAGGTATGTGAAGTTTTAACTACACTTTTCTCGTTTTTGAACATGTTCCGTCACTTTTAGGTTCAGAATTGTGTATGTTATTCTGTGTTTCCACTTTTCAATAAATAAGCGAAGCTACTAGTGTCCCGCTTTGCAGAACGCGAAGCCGCTGATGTTTTTTTAAGTTAGAAAAAATTGCCCAGTACGCGTTTGAAATGCCGAAGGCATTGTGTGCTCAATTGCTTCCTTTTGAAATGTAGCATGCGCAGTACAGCAATAAAAAGTGCACTGCGCATCCTAAACAGTGTTTGGCGCCAGCAAATCAAATTGCACCAAGAAAAACTGGCGAGAAGCAAGTGGGCAGCGTAGACTGAAAGTTTACCGCTATATTTCCATGTTTCAGAGTTATTCTTTTTTGTTGTTGTTGTTGAGTACCATGACAAAAGAAAATTATTGTAAGAATTAATTTTTGATCTTCATTTATAAATCATGTATGAAGCATTGCTTTATCTCTGGAATTATCTCTCTCTCTATTATTATATCTGGAACATTTAATGTAAATCATTAAAATAATTGAGACAGGTTACAAAATTAAACCACATAAACATGTTCTTTTATTGTAAAGCAAAAGACACTGTTGATTTTGCAGGGTAATATTTATTTTATCATATAAATAAAAGTAATATTTTGGTAATTGTAAAACTACAAAAATTCATTAGTAGTGCATTTTTTGGTCGCATATTGAAGTAATTAGTTCATGTATTAAATTTTACATTTGCCAAATATTGTATTTCTTAAAAGTAACTCATTTACTCTCTATAGATCAAACTATTTTATGAATAATTTTTTTTTTTGTATTCATGCCAAGATTAATTTACGCTTTTTAAAAAACAAAACAAATATGATCATATCCTAATTGTACATGGTTATAATGTAAACTTTATTAACTCTCTGAGCCCTGCTAGTGTAAGAATTCTACTGATTCAAAACCCTGAGTAATTTTACGATCGTGAAAGCAGATTGGACCGTCCCTTCCTTCAGACCTCACTGCCGCACTATCAGTTGTCAACGCCTGTATGGTAAGTTTCGGTTTCAAGCTAGGGGAAGCTCATCTCATGCTGTTAATAGGAAAACATTTATTGAAATGACTGGGATGGATTTTCTGAATTTTTTTTTTTTTTTTACAAATCTATTTGCTCATTTATTAAGTATGAAACCTTTTAATGATAAACAAAAAGGTGATATTGTAAATTCATTATGACTGTTAAATTTCCCTCCTAAAATACTTCTTCTGTAATGAATAAAAATTCATCCCAATATAAACACTTTTTTAAATGTATAACACAAAACATAAAATTTGACATAGAATGCCAATTAGTATTTTTTTACAAGTCGTCAATAATGTTGTTTGCGTTAAAGAGCTCATCTCACATTCAATAGAAAAATAGCAATTGAAGCAACAGGAATGAATTTTCTGAATTTTTATCACAAATGTATTTGCTCATTTCTTAAGTATAAAACCTTTTAATGATGAAGATAAAGGTGATATTTTAAATTCATTACAATTGATTAATTTCCGTCCATAACTTTTTGTATACTTCTTGTGTATTGCTGAAAAATTTATCCAAATATAATTACTTTCTAAATGTATGACACAAAATGACTGACTAAAATGTTGACATAAAATGCAGATCAATACTTTTTACATGTCATCAGTAATGTAGTTTGCAATACGGTTAAGAGAGCCATTTTGTTTATTAAATTTTTTTTAGTTTTTATAAGAATAACAATTTCAATTTCAGTGTATGATGGACTTTCCTTCTTAACAGAAAATATATATATATCTTATAATATTCGCATTTAAGTGCATTAGTTTAACTAGATTTCCCTTTTCTTCAAAAAAATAATTTTGTTCTTTAAAGCATTTTTGTATTGAAATGCAAATAATTAAATTATCACTTTAAGTTAAAGTGTCTTCTGCTTTTTTACTAAGAAGTGTGGCTAAACGTACATAAATGAGAAATAAAATCGTTAGTTCTTCAATCATTTTTTTTACAAATCTGGAAATTTAAACACATTACAATTCAAATCTATATATATAAAAGGCAATGTTCATATGTATGTGTCTTATAGACTAAAAAACTACTGGACCGATTTACGCGCGGTTTTTTGCAAAATGATCCACGTTGTCCGGGAAAGGTTTAAAGCTATTGAAATCGTCGATCTGACCGTTAGAAAGAAAGTTAGGGTCCTAATAATATTTTAATGTTTGGCTACCGTTGGCGATGGTTGAGAAAACGATTGGTGCAACTTCTTCCTAACGAGGGCGCAGGGTTGCTTTTTGTAAACAGGGTTGTTTTTCGGTGTCGCATCGATCTCGGGTCCAGAGGCAGGGTTGCCATATTGGCCTTTTTTTAGTTTATTTTTGCCTATGACTTTTAAAAAGATTTTTAATAAATAATTTTACGATTTTTTTTAAATAAACTATTGATATGACACTTTTCAAATTGCCCACAATTGAGCTGTCAAACGAAGTAGTTTCAGAATGAAAAAAGGTTTCTGTCACCTTTCTTCAGAATGCTTCTAGCTGTAACTATGTTTGTCTCTGCACAGCATATGAGGACCACTTTCTCTGTTTTTATTTGTTTCTTTTCATGATCGAATTCTTATACGACAACTTCCAGATAAAATTTTCTTTTTTTTAAAGGAGAGAGATAGAGGAATGGAAAGAGGACATCACATTACAGATCTTTTTAAGAAAAGGAAGAAAAAGCATTTGTGTTTGTAATTTTGGTATTGTTCGAAATACCTATCTCCAGCAATTTGACAAACGTTTAAATGTTAAATCGAAGGGATAGAGGGGAAAAAAGCTTTCAGAAACAATATTTAGAACGACGCAGCGTATTGGATTTGGGTGTCAACTATTTAAATAGCATCGAAACTAAGAGCAGTGCATTTTTGATATTTTTATCACGTTTTGAAAACTCGGCCATCTATTATGAGTCTGAAATCAGTTTTTTTTTTATATATTAAGGGATTTTTTTACTGTTAGTCATTTACTATGAGTATGAAAGAGCTTTTTTTAATTTATTGTAATCACATTGAAAAATAATATAGAGCATTGTTGTTAACAGGAATTGATATATTTCTCTCGATCATTTCATTCTGCACCGGCAAGAATAGATTTTTTTTTTTTTTTGAAAAGCTGTATATGTAGCTGTTTTTTTTTTTTTTAATTTCACTTAAATTTTAGTTTAATAAAAAAAAGTATTATTACTTATGTCATTCTAATGGGATTTCTTTTCATCAAGGATAATCATTTTCTTATAAAAAATCAGGGGGAAATGAGTGCTTTAATCAAATTTTCAAATTTGGCCTTTTTTATAAAGACGGTTTCGATCCCTGAACAGAGGTGAGATTTTAGGCCTGTTTGTGCATTTGTTGTAGATAAAAATGCCGCCAAAACGACAAAATATTGATCGTCGTACAAATGCAGGCAAGAGAAAATGAGAAGAAAGACAAAATGAAACAGAAGAAGAAACAGCACAACAAAATGAAGGAAGTAGATTACATATGTCACAGTCACATGCTACTGAATCATCACAACAACACGAAGCACGAAATTAAGCAAGTCGAGTAAGAATTGGAGAATTAAAGACAATCTTTGTCATATAGGGATTGAAATGAAAAACATGGCAATAATGGATTACTCTTGCAAATGAATCGATTAAATCAATTGGTAAAACTTGATCGTATTGCATTTCAGTATAATTCGGAAATTCAATATAGCTTGCATCCAGTTGTGGTTGTTAAAAGAATGAATAAAGTTTGCACAAATTGCAAGTCATTAAAATTCAAGAACGAAGCACCTGGTATGTGTTGTTTGAATGGTAAAGTTAAATTGCCACCATTGAAGGCACCACTTGAGCCATTGGTTGCTGGTACTTCAACACAATCGAAGTATTTTTTGAATAACATACGAAATTATAACACATGCTTTCAAATGATTTCGTTTGGTGCAAGAATATAATAACTGAGAATTATATGCCAAAATTCAGGGACAAATATATAATAAAGCAGGCTCTTTGTTACCATTTACAGATGCTCACCACAAATGTTTGCAAATATATTTCATTGGACATTCAAGTGATAAAGTAAATCGATACACACACGTACGAGCACTGCCTTATATATATATATATATAATTTTAAATAAATGCAATAATAGATAACAAACTTTCAATTGTGTTCATTTAATCTATATATATTCTCAAATCTAGCAATTACAAAGCATTGCCGGGTTCAGCTAGTACCAGGGACGTGGCGAGCGTCTCACATCTGGGGGGGTGTGAGATCCAAAAAATGCCGACTCTCATGATGAACTTTGCAGACTTAAAAGACAAATATTTTTATAGTGCCTAAAATACATACATGTTCCTGCTGTGATGCATAATATCATTTTCAATGATGAGGACACGAAATATCTAAGGGCTCAAACAAAGACAAAAGACCTGCCTTCAAATATCGCATTAAAAAAATAAAGACAAAATTTAGCTTAGCAAAGGTACGATTTTATTCCCTCCTCGGCAGGAACTCCTAAATCTCGATGAAAAATAAACTCGTCCTCTATAAATCACTTTTGAGACCATTGATTAGCTGTGCTTTCCCAATGTATGTGTGGGGGTGCAACCCATCAGAAAAACTGGGAGAGCTACAAGAAATATCACAAATGTCCTCAGGAACTAAATTTATTTGTAAAGATCTGAAACGCAAAACCATTTGGAATTTATTTAAAATATAGCCATAAAATATTTGAGCAAAATGGATAATAGATATTAACGAATCCGCAAGAGATTCCAGTGCATAAACCTAGTTTAGGCACAAACGCAGAGCAAAGTGCTATTTAGAAGCACCCTCACATCAAGACTTTCTGAATCGCCATATAGCCTGATTTGGCCATTATAATCAAAAGAACAAATCAACAATACAGTACAATTTTATTAATATAAATTATTTCATTATCACTATAATTACTTTGAACTGAATTTTATTTCTTACCATTATTAAATTCAATTAATCATAAATAATACATTCTGATACAAAAATAATATACATACATATAATATTTTAAAAATACGAATAATAATCAATCCTTAGGCGCTTAACATAGCATGCCACTAAAATTTCATTCATAGATGTGGAAAATAAAAAAAATCACACTCTAAAAGCTCAATCCATTGGTAATTTCTTGTTAGTGAAATAATTATTGTAATTTAGGTATTTAAAATATTATGAAAAAAACACACCAAGGTGTTAATTTTCTTAAATTTGTAAACAATAAAACTATCAATTTCATTAATCTTTAATTTTTTGCATTTAAAATTTGAGAATTATTTCATTTAGAATCAAAAGTGAAATGTTTTTACAGAGTAGGTGACCAAATCATTATTCGATACATCTCTAATCTCGATGTTAAAAAGAAAGAAAACTTTTACGAAATTCAACTCAATCTAAATTTCCGTTTCTTACTATTATATACACGACATTCGAACGGAAAAAGGTTCTTTTATTCCTCATCCGAGTAGTTGGAAAATCGCAAACATCCGCTGGTAATATATATGCAAAAATTTTCAGAATTTTTTTAGATCTATTAAAACAAATCATGTTAGATAAGCAAATAATTAATGCAACAAAAGCAATGTAAAATAATGAAAAGCAGTGCAACTTGGATAATTCGAAGCTAATTTAGAAAATCTTTGTGTAAAAGTAAATACAGCATGAGAAAACGGCAGTTTTAACTAAAAAAAAAGGCCAGAAAAGATCTATTTTTAAAATTTAACACCTTTAATAAAGAATACATAATGAATAAATAAACAGTGTGAAATTTTAATTAACAAAGTAATAATATTTATTGATAATTTTTTAATAATTTTAATAAACTTACTTAAAGCTTATATTTAAATTAATTTAAAAAGTGAGAAATATTTAATTGCTGTTTTGATTGGATTATAGAGTCAATAAAGAACCTAAAAAGATTTATTCACGATCGATGAGCATACAAAGTAAGGACGAAAGCAATTTAGAAATATAAAAGAATTTACAATTTTCATTCTTGACCTTTAAGTAAGCAAAATAAATTCGAATTACAGATTATATTTAGGCATTATGTGTATAGAAAGCTTAAAGAAATAGAGAAAACAACGAATTACTTACGAATTCGGATAAAAAATGTTTGAATTAACTAAGTTCCACAGTAATATAATAATGATTTAATTCACTTATAATAAAGCAGGTTTGGTGTATGCAAGTCGCAATGCACTTTATCTGCTACACTCCCGCTTTCTGCATTGAGATTTCTTTGTGTTGTCTTTAAATTTACGACTGTTCAGGATAGTGTCCATTCGAATTTCCTGTCCAATAAGAAGTTAGGGGTTTTTGTAATGTAAAAACAACTGCATCCCCCTCCCCTCATAAATCTTTCAGTCTATTTCTACCCCTTTTTTTCACGAATGGTGCAACCCGAAGACACCATGAAATTACAGGATTCTTAAGCTGTCCTGCTCGTAAAAGCTTCCAGGGTTGGAAAAGAAATTATTTTGCGTAGTGGTTTCCTTACGTGGTATATTTCAATGTTTTTGGATATAATTATCAAGATTTTGGAAGATAAATGCTGACATTTTACATAAGAGAAAGAACGCCACCCAAAATGAGAGTTAGATACATTTTTCTAGCATTAAACATACAGATGCACAAAAAATAAATAAGTAAAGATGTTATAGAAAGATTAAAAATATGAGATTTTTTTCTTTAAATCAGAAGTGAACATATTCATTTTACAATGTTGGTTTTAGAAGTGGATATTTTTAGTTTTGCTAAAAGAATTAAGAACTTTGTAATTTTATAAAGGGGAAAATAAGTAATGAGTGACAAATGAATGATACTGCACCCTAGAATAGTGGGTACTCAGATGAGAAAATTGTAACAAAACGCTTTTTAGAAAAAAGCGATATGTTCACTTTGCCTCAGTGAAAGCTCAATGTAGGTAGTTCTTCAAAAATATTTAACTTTGCTTTGAAAGACGCTTTTTTTATGGCCATCTTTCTTTTGAAATCTCGGGAATGAACATTTTAATAGAGAAAGGAATACTGCAACACTTAATCTTTCAGTATCGTTTGTTTGAGGTCAGTCGCATAGATTGTGACATTTCTTAAAATTCTGAAACATTTACAGTTGAATAATGTAATTATAATTAGAAACTAACAATTTACGTATTTAAGAGGCTGAATTTATTCCTCAGAATTGAAAATGTTTGCAACCACTGAAGGTTACTGTCTATAAGTTTCTTTCTGCATATAAAAAAATCGATAATAGAGAAAAAATTTTTATATAAAGTCAGGGAGAAAAAGTTCATTCATTCATCATATAAGCTTAGCAAGGAAAGGTTAAAATATGAGCTTTAAATGCTATCTGTTATGGCTGTAATAATTAGTGAGCAATTTACAAAAAACATATGTCTCATTTGAGAAACTGTTTCACACTGGAGTTAATATTTGCCCCGATTGTAAAATAAACTCGCATCGATTGTATTTGTATATCAAATTAATAACAATTTATATATATACATTTTTACAAAATATATGAAAGCCAAACATAATAAAATGAATGTTATTAAAATTTCTAGCATCTCCTCAGTTTTAAATTCTATATTATAAAAAATTTCCCAATTATTTATTCTTTTTATTCGTGGAAAAATTCAAAATTAGTTTTCTTTATATTTAAAATATAGTAAAAAATAATAGTGAAAAATAATCCCACAGTAAACATTAAAATTTGAACTGTCTTTCCATTTTTTTATTATTACCAATTCTTCTATCGAATTATAGAGTATTTTTTAATTCAAGATATTAAGAAAACGTAGTATTGATATTTTTTCTCTTTTAAATCATCTGGAAAGAAAAGAGTAACTAAGACTTAAGATAGATGAGGATATTTTAATAAAACCCTTTGCTTTCTACATCGAAGTAAAACAAACAACAAAATTATAAAATGCCTGACAGCGAGATTTTGATGATTTTCTACGTTAGAGTCCCAGAATACGAAAACATTTTTGTAATTTATAATGTCTCCATCGTTCGTCCGTCATGCTCGCACACACACCGATTTGCCGGTGTGCCGTCATTTGTTTTGGCATATGGACTGTGATTCAGGCGTAATAAAACCTTGGCTAGTTTCGGCCTTGGTGTCCAAGGACTGCAAGGGGATGACATTTTATTAGGGAGTTACACTAGGAAAGTCTAGGGAAGAACGCTCGCTGTTTACTAGGAAGGTAACGGAAAATTTTGGGTTTACAAAACAGTGAGACATCTCATTTCTTTCATTGCCTTGAGATTTTATCTCATCTATTTACTACATGAAGGGAAAGTTTGCCCGGACCCCGTGAGCTAACAATAGCTTCTAATCGTCAGCAGTTACTTCCCGAACCAGAACCAGAGAAGGCCCTGGTTGGAACGGCTCCCCGTTGGTGACAACAAGGGTCTGCAAGAGAATTTAAAACCAAATCTTATGTGAAGCTCACTTGTTTTTTCTATCGTTTCAATAAATAATTCTGCAAATGTCGTGGATATGCAGAATAAAATAATACGTCTGCGATTACTTTTTCAAAATTTGCCGACTCATTGTCAAATGCTGACTTTTATGGGATCTGGGGTGTCACACACCATCCCCCCCCCCTTCTGCCACGTCCCTCTGGTCGAGTACATAAAAACATACAAAAAACCCATCATCGCTTTGCATCTCAGGAAAAATTATTATATCTATATTCAAATATTCTTTCATTTTTCACATATAAAGCAAAAAAAATCTGCTGAGTCAAAGACTTACTCTGTGTAAATCTAGTAGTATACCCAAATATCATCAGTTGAGAAGCCATATTAAATATTTTTTTAATTACTTTATAATTAGTATATACCAAATTAATTAACCTTTCACGAAATTGGAATTGCATAACAACAGGAAATTTTTTATAAAACTGATGGTTATCAAGCGGTTTCTAATTTTTTATTATTGATACGGTAGTTACTTTTTTTAATTAAAATTAATGCATGTCAAATTTACTTTTTTTCAATATTTACAGGATGTATATCTTGTAAATGCTTCAACTTATCTTTTTTCAGTAGTTAATTTTCACTAATTAATGGTCACCATATTTCACATGTACAAATCAGAAAATTAGAAAAAAAAAGAATTTGAGAAATATTGCAGTTTTGAGGGGTATCAAAAACTTTTCTTTGGCAAAATTTTTGCAGCAATGGAACAAAAAAAAAAAAATCAGTTAGCATTTAAATTTACTTTTCAAAAAAAAAAAACGGAGATCTGAAAAATTTCTTTTCGAAAAATAAGTCAATAAAAGAGGGGAAAGTCTTCTTAAAAGTTTTTACTAAAATTAGCAATTTTAATATCTTTTGCATAAAATAAGTTTAAAATTTTCTTATAGATATTGTAATGAAATGTATAGAAAAAAAAATATTAGATTTTTTTTCTTCGCTCCGACGGAATGACGTCAAAACTGCAAATCAGTCACTGTGACTACCCCACGGAGAGCATTCCCCAGGTGGTCTCAGGAACTACCTTCCTCCCCCAAAATTCACCCAAACGCCTGAAAATGCCCCAGTCAGTCCCCTGTTGAACGCGGCAGTCTCGAACGGACCCGAGCCCAGACGATTAAGTTACACCACGTTCAAGAAATATGGAGTGTTTCAAAAACTGGTGACATAATAATTTTAAACATTATTATATCATCTTAATTATCCTCTTAATTTTATTAGAACATCATTCAAGTTTTTTTATGAAAATGGTCAAAGTTTTAAAATCTTTTGCTACCATATCAAGATTACCGCCTTTTTCTTAATTTCAAGTTCATTTACCATCCAAACTTCTCATTACAACTTCTTATAGTTTGACAATATTTTAAGTATATGAAAAAAGTATTTTTTAAGTTTTTTTTTCATTTTTCCTCATCCCTGAAGAGAGATCTTCGTCCTCCCCCCCCCCTCCGAATTTACAAAAAAACCGGCAAAACGTGTAAAGATCCTGCAAAGTTTTTAAAAAATATTAACAGTGTTTATTTTTTAACTGCTATAACTTATTATTTTTATAAATATTATATGCGTATTATATAAATATTATATCGTATTATATGCAATCTCGCATTACCATGGTTTTCTTAAAAAATGTATTTTTATCAAAAAACGAAAGAAAAAAAATCACAGAATTATAGTTGTTTCATGTAGTCCATTGCAATTAGATAAAATAGGAGAAAAAATTTATAAAGTTTTTAAATTTTGGTTGAACACTCCTTGGGCCTCCAGGAGAGTAGAAACTGAAAAGTTTTCCAAAAAAAGCATGAATTAGAAAAATACTTGTATATAGCATAGTTTTCCTGTTCAAATAAATTTTATGAAAAGGAAATACCAGTAAAATGTTTAATTTTCTTCTATAATAATTTTTTTTTATCAATCGAACCAAATAAATGTTTTATTAAACTAACACAGGGTTCGTACGCGTCCTTACAAGTCCTTACTTTTACATTTAGTCCTTAAAAGTCCTTACAAATCCTTATTTTTATGCCCCATTTTTAAAAAGTCCTTGAAAGTCCTTACTTTTTACTCTGCCATTATTAAAAAATTTAAAATTTCACCGATTATCGTCTTTCTAATTCCTCCTTCTCGGCGGCTCTAATCTCGGTCGACGTGGCTCTCGGGGAATGGGGTGGGGGATGACACTGCTCGCGTTCCACGAATACATATCCATCGCATACACTTTGGGAAATAAGGGAGGAGTTACAGATGGCCTTTATTGGTCCATGGTTCCATAGGAATGATTGTCAAAAGTGCTGTTACCATTTTTAGAACAGTATCAAAGTGATAAACCTTTACTTCCATTTTTTGCCAGTGATGTTTTTAAAATGTGTTAATGATTGCATTCAACTTTTCAAAATTTTGAAACCTGAGAATGAAAGAATTGAGAAACCTGAGACTTTATGCAAATTCAACTTCAGTGACCCAAACTTGTATAATGATAAAAGTTAAGTATATTTAAGATTTTCTGCAGAGCAACTAATGAAAGAAAAGTTAACAAATAAGGAATTAGCAGACAAGGATGTTTTCACACTCAGACTTCATGCAGAAATGTCTTGTGAATTACGCACTAGTAAGACATGCGATTTGCATTGATCTGCGAGTAATGGCTGGATATCCTGAAAAAGCACAGGAAAAAAATGAAAAGGTTATTGATTGTGTTGTCACAAAATAAACGTATTTTGGAAAAAGATTGCGATGAAATTTTGTTACTCTATGCAGATTTTCTGTTAAATATTGTAAAGCCAAATTCATTTGAATTTACTTCTTTCAATCCAAAGAGTGATTCCCTTGATACTTTTTTACAAACTTATTTTAACAATAATCATTATGAAAAAGTTTGGAAGATTATCAAAATGGTATTAAAACTGTCACATGGACAATGAGGTTTTTCGGTGAACAAGGCCCTGGAAATAGAGAATTTGAAAGATGCTTCATATATTTCCCAGCGTGTAAATCATGAATTTATTAAGCTGTCTGGGGCTATTTATGACTTAAAAATTACTAAAGAAATGAGGACAGCTGCCACCTCAGCTAGAGCAGAATACATGCAGTATTTAAAAAGTGAAAGATCCAAAGAAAAGACTGAAACAAAACAACTGAAACGAAAAGCTTTAGAGGAGGAAATAGATTTTTTAATACAAAAGAAAATGTTCCTCCAAACGGACATACACCAAACAAATGAGAAAGTAAATGATTTAGCTAAGGAGGCTGAAAAGTCAAAGGACATAAATTTATTTATTCAATCGCATGAACTAAGAAAAACAATTTCTGAAAAAGAAATTAAAATAAATACCTTGGATGCAAAATTGAATGAAAAAAGTTTGGAATTAAAAGATATTTAATTTGATTACCAGTTTCATGGGGGGTTTTTTCCATCAATTTATTAACTCATATTTTTAGGAGTTTTGTTGTGTTAAATTTGTAATGTATCTTCTATGTAATTTATCATCTAATAGGTTGAATTTGCAAAAATGAGACATTTTATTTAAAATTGCGTGCGACAATTCGTTAAGTTTATTCTTTTTAGAGGTCCTTATTTTTGGTTTTTTCAGTTCTTAAAAGTCCTTGATTTTTCTTTTAAGGAAATATGTACGAACCCTGTAACAGTCTTGAAATAGATAAAAATATTTAATTAAGCATTTGAAATGCCTTACTGTTTCATATTTTGTTTTACCAGTCCTACTCTTAAAAGCCTGTATGGCCGAGCCTTTGTTTTTACTATCGTACATTTCATTTTGGAAAAGAAAGCATGTAACACCCATGTTTTACCACACACCAAACAGCACATAACCTTCTCTAAAGTGAAAATTTTGAACTTAGTCATAAATTTAGAATAAAAGAGAATCGGAAGGGTGAAAAAAATTTAGGCTACATTTCAGTACAAATTATTTTATTTTACAATACTTAGTCATTGAAATTATTTCTGTTCAGATAATGCAGAATAATGTAATAGTTCTTGCTGTCCTATATAATATCATCTTCTTCTTCGACGATATCTATTGCTTCGGTGTTACTACAACTTTGACTTCGGCAGTTCTTGCACATAACAGTTCAACGCAGTTTAACTTTCTTTGACTTGCATTTCTTTCCACAACCTTTATTCATCCGCAAGCAATTAGAAACACAGTCTTAGCTGGAGCTGGCCCTGTATTTGGGTATAAATGAATGATTTGTTCACTAACTTCCATCCCCAGCCTGATGGTTTCAAACAATATCCTTGCCATGTTTACACTTGGTGGAATGAGCGATGGGAAAGTCTGTGGATGGAGGTAATTTGGAGAGGACACCAGCAGCACTTATATGGTCTGATACAAGTTATTAAAATTTTCAAATATAATGAAACACATCATGAATGTGTTTCGTTTATTGTCTAGACATAGAATTTACAAAAAAAAAAAAAAAAAAAATAACTTGCCCCCTCCAGCTGGGGGGGGGCGTCCCCATTTGGGAACATCCCCCTCATATGAGGACCCCACTGGGGACGGCCATCGTGATACGATCAAAAAATAATGTTGAGCCTTACACAAAATCATCAATTAATACTTCAAGGATATTAGAGGAAAATAGTCAAGTGAATTTGCTAAAATTGTAATCGTCACGAACTCAAAAAAATTTCCATCTCCGAGTCAAGAGATAGAGGCATTTTAAATATATAATTAATCCTAAAAAGAAAGTTACATTTAATTGTGCTGCCATCTATATTCTGAAAAGAGAACGATTTCCTACCTTTTCCTGCAATTTTTCGGTTTCAAAGTAGAAAGTTTTTTTTTTTAATGTAAAACTTGGTGTCCTCTTTTGTGACGACCAGATTAAAGCAGTTATAAATCATCTTATTCAAGTTGCTTTCTTTGTGTTGTACAGTATGATCATGAACCTCTGTTCTGCCCTTTCTATGACATCATAAATAGTATTAAGGTTATTGAAAATCTCAGGGATATCTTGCAGGTATTCACTGCGGTTGAGCAAATCTACTCTTTGTAGTTTTACCTTCCTATAGAAACCCGGTCTGCATCATAACCACGTGACGGTAGAGAGTAGGGTTTTTTTTTCTACAATCAGCACAAAATCAGAGTTCTGAAGATCTTTACAGCTACAGAATTATCTTTCATCTTTACCCTTTTTCTTCATGAGGACACCCATGTCGTCTGGAATAAATGCAAAGTAAAACAAGATCAACTTCTTGGTTAACTACAAAAACTTGCTTATTATTCTTTTTATACTATGTCTAATGCTACACGCACAATATGTACATTAGCATAATCTGTTGCTGTAAATGTGCGTATGTCTACGTTCTACGCAGGTGGGCAACGAGTTGCAAAATGGAACCCTTTTTATTGGCAGGATTGCTTAGAAATTGTCTCCGAGTCAACAAAATTGTTTTCTCTTTAAAAATTTTCGCTTCATCAAACGCCTTTGGCGTTCCAAAACATTGGTACTGACACTAATTTCGGCTTACCCGCCAAAAACAATTGTTATTTGATGACCGTAAAGCTGGAAATTCTCGATCAGTCCACTCCCCGAAAATGACGAGGTGACCCTTCAGCACCTACTTTCCCCCCAACTTCAAAACGCGAATCCCTGTCTGTTCAGATTTCCTTTAGTACGAGATAACCACCCCACATACCTACATCGGTCGCATTACAGCATTTATGGCCCGGCAGTCCAAATGGATTTCAAGCAAAGTTGGATTTTCAAACTTTCGATACACCATTCCAATTCTCATCGGATTTTCGCATTGACAGCCGAATTTGCGCAGTGTGGAGTGATCGTGAATGTACAGGTTAATGCTTCTTGATGTAAGATGTGCTGTTGGTAAACATCAGAGATGCCTTGCTTTGGATATACACTGAAGAGCC
The DNA here is from genome assembly GCA_013235015.1 of Araneus ventricosus. NCBI lineage: Eukaryota > Metazoa > Arthropoda > Arachnida > Araneae > Araneidae > Araneus > Araneus ventricosus. The sequence continues at coordinate 17,120 of BGPR01017023.1, forward strand.
AAAAAAAAAAAAAAAAACTGCTACAGGCGTGCGTTTGCAAATAACGGAGGTATGCAACCAATCATCGTAACCCGATGCGGTCGGCAACGCCTATATAAGACAACAGATGTCTGACAAATGTATTAGATCGGTTTCTGCTGCTGCAATGGCAGGTTATCAAGATTTAAGTGACTTTGAACGTGGCGTTATAATCGGCGCACGAGAGATGGGACACAGCATCTCCGAAGTAGCGATGAAAGTTGAATTTTCGCCTACAACCATTTCACGAATGTACCGTGAATATCGGGTATCCGGTAAAACATCAAATTTCCGCCATCGGTGCGGCCAGAAAAAGACCTTGAAAGAACTGGACCATTGACGTCAGACGCGAATCCTTAAACGAGATAGACGTGCAACACTTCCTCATATTGCCGCAGATTTCAATGATGGGGCATCTACAAGTGTCAGCGTGCGAACTGTTCAACGGACCGTCATTAATATGGGCTCTCAGAGCAGAAGGCCCACTCGTGTACCGTTGCTGACTGGTTTAGTCCTCTCCTGGGCCCGACAACACTACCATTGGACTGTTGATGACTGGAAACACGTTGCCTGGTCTGACGAGTCTCGTTTCCAATTGTATCGGACGGATGCACGTGTACGAGTATGGAGACGACATCATTAATCCATAGACCCTGTTTGTCAACAGGGGACTGTTCAATCTGGCGGAGCCTCTGTGATGGTATGGGACCTGTGCAGTTGGCGTGATATGGGACCCCTGATACGTCTAGAGACGACTCTGACAGGTACTTAAGCATCCTGCCCGATCACCTACACTCATTCATGTCCATTGTGCATTCCGACGGATTGGAACAATTCCAGCAGGACAATGCGACACCCCACGCGTCGAGAGTTGCTACCAAGTGGCTCCAGGAACATTCTTCTGACTTTAGACACTTCCATTGGCCACCTAAATCCCCAGAGATGAACATTATTGAATATATCCGGGATGCCTTGCTGCATGCTGTTGAGAATAGATCTCCGCCACCTCGCACTCCTATGGATTTGTGGACTGTCCTGAAGTTTGAATGGTGTGAATTGCCTCCAAGATACCTTCAGACATTAGTCGAGTCCATGCCACATCGTGTTGCGGCACTTCTGTGTGTGCGTGGGGGCCTTACACGATATTAGGGAGGTGTACCAGTTTTTCTGGCTCGTCAGTGTACTACGGGATGAATAAAGAAGCCTCCATCAAGAAAATATTATAGGTTGTCAGTGCTACCATTGGGGAATAAAAGTTAATGAACAAATCTTTTGGACCCACATATACACTAATAAATGGCCAGGGGAAGCTAAAATAGGGTTTCTAATTACTTGTGAATCAATAAAAGTTGTGCAAAGAAATGCGAGGATGTGTAAGCTAACCTACGTTGCACTATCGTGTGCAAGAATTACCGCTTATTCGAAAGCTGCAGTAATACCGAAGCGATAGAGATTGTCTAAGAGAAGAAGGTAGTGATATTACAGTAAAACTTCTCTACAGCGCTCAACCTCTGTTTAAACAAGCCTTAATTCTTTATTTCTAATAAAGCGAACTTTAGAAATCATCTAAAGAAAAAAATACTTTATTCGGATTTTTGTGTTTATTTGAGCAGGGCCGGACGAACACTCCGTTAGTCCGTGCCCCACGGGGTAAAAAAATCGCAACTGAGTTTCTGAATTAATTGGAAAAGTTTCTGAAAAAATTATAAAAAAACAATAAAACAATCTAATTTTATGTACTAATGAGCACAAAACTTTCAAGGCACTACTCCAGTAATCCATATGTATAAAAGGCAATGTCTGTATGAATTTTGCTCCAAACTTGAGCATTGCTTTAAGATTTTTACTAACTCTTCCAATAAGTGTTGCTTGCATCCGGGGAACGTAGCTTTTCCAAACTAAAAATAATCCAAGAACTATTTGCGAATAGCAACATCTCAAACAAGATTGTCAGACCTCGCTATATTAGGGATTGAGTATGAACTAAATAGCAGTTTAGATGTTTCTGAGTTAGAGAATTCTCTGAAGTAAAAGTTTGTAAAAAAAAATTCATCTGAATTATACTCCTATAAACTGTTTCTTTAAATGAATTATTTTAAGTGAAAAGTTATTATAAGTATTTGTGTCAATTACCGAGTTACACTGTTTTTTGGACGTTCGTTAAAAAATGTAAAAAAAGACCATATATCTTTTTTTCAGAATGCTTACATTGTAGTTCCATAAGGCCGTAATTTTTTACTTCTGCACGGAGCGGTTCAAAGGCTAAATCCGACCCTGATTTGGGTCTTCAGTTTTCTCAAAAGTAATTTTTTTTTATTGGAAAAATAAGTCCCTAATCGTTTCGTCAATAGTTGTTGAGAAATGGGCAATAATATCATCTATTTTTCCTGATGTTTGTGGAGTTGAAAGTTTCGTCTGGAAAGTTTTATTTCAGCAGCTTTGTCAGAGTCTGAATCAGCGTCTGAAAGGCACAGATGAACTCTTGAATGTCCAACCCCGGTAGAGGCTGACGTTCACGTTTCTCTTCACATTGGGAAAGGAATTATTAATATCAATCTGTTTTCCGGTGTTGTTTTTGAGTGTAGGAATTTTTTGCTTTTTCTTCCCTCCGTTTTTTCTTTATAAAAGGTCAGAGAGACGATACGAACTGGCGGCGAACTCGGCCGCTCAGAGAGGTTTGAGTGGCCGTCCCAAGAGGCATTTTCAGTGTCGAACCCGGGAGGGCTATGGGGCTGCAGCCCCTCCCAGAGCTAAACCGGAATTCTTGATTTTATTTAAAATCACCACAACTGTTTTTTTTTCTTCTTATTTTCACGTTTTTTTTTTTTTTTAAATAATAATAACGTGACAACATTGCTTCCTGCTTGACAGGCTCGAAAATTTTCCTACTTTTCTAATCATTCCAGTTGTAGCGTTGACGCGGTCGCAAATATTTTTTGGCTAGTTATTTCATTGTATTTTTTATTAAATTATCGAAAGTATTGTAGTGTTCTTTATGATTCTTATTGTCAAGTCTGTAAAGTTAGAGTGTTTTGGTTTACATAAGCTATGAGGTTTGACATTCGTCACTACGATACAAAATTTTATAACCTCAGCCGCCCCTTAGCCCCAGACCCGAATCCTGGATTTGCCTCTGGGTATTTTAACATTAAGTCTATGCGCAAAAAAAATTCCGTGCCAGGCGAAAGTGGCCGTTGAGAGGGATGGTCGCTTAGAGAAGTTTTACTGTATATAATGAAGCAAGAACTGTTACGTTATTCTGCATTATCTAGACAGAAAGGATTTTAATCACTACAGCATTGTAAAATGAAATAATTGGTATTGAAATGTAGCCTAAATACATTTTGTTAAATTATTTATTTAATTAAATATATTTTCACACTTCCGATACTTTTTTATTCTTAATTTATGATTAAGTTACAAATTTTCACTTTAGAGAAGATTATATGTTGTTTGGTGATTAATTAAACTTAATTTGTGGACTGTGTTGCATGCTTTTTCTCCCAAAATGAAGTGGATGATAGTAAAAACTTAGGCTTGGCCATACAGGCTTGTAAGAGCAGTACTGGTAAAACAAACATAAAACAGTACGGCACTTCGAATGTTTAACTAAATACTATTTATTTTTTTCAAGATTTGGTAGTAAACTACCAAAATAAAACAATTATTTGGTTTGTTTTTATTAAAAAAATTATCATAAAAATTAAATATTTTACTGGTATTTTAATTATCCGTGCAGAGTGATCCATATTTGCATCACTTACATTTTTGTCTTTTTTTAAAATTAATGTGGAATAATTAATAATAAAATAATTTACTTAATAAGTTTTTGACTTGAACTAGGAAAAATTTTTAACAAAGAAATTTTAATTAAACTATTACAGTTTTTAATTAAAATTAATGCTCAAAATAAATTTTCATTTGTTTTTTCTACATTCACTTCACTCATTTATATACTGTAGTTGGAAAATAAAAATTTGTACAGTGTAGTGTTAATCAAATAAATCAAATGAATAATATTGCATATAATAATAAAAAGTTCATAAAAGAAGGCCTTGAAAAAATAAATGGCGATTGTTTAATATTTGAAATGAGAGAAGAATCACATTCTCTCTCCTTTTAAAAAAAATAAAATGGAGATGTTGATATAGAGAAAAGAGTATATTACTAGTTACACTGCATTATGCATTTTTTTCCTTCCATCATTGAGGAATCAAATGAAAGAGATCATGTGATAGGCTTAAATATGAATTTTACAAAGAATCATTCAGAAGGTTTTTTTTTTTTTTTTAAATCAAAAGTAATTGTGAGTCTTTAGTCTTTTGTAGTAATTTGCCTAAAAGAAGTACTTAGGAACTTTTTTTTACTTGAGTATGAACTACAACTTCCTTATCCATCGAAAGCATCCCTTATTGAAATGCGGTATAAGTCTACACAGCAAAAGTTTAAACCATTCAAATTTTAACTATAATTTCATAAAATCAACTTTACCATCTTTAAATTCGTTTTCTCAGAAACTAAAAGTGATTTTTGACACTCTGTGGTTATTTTTTATCCTATATGTTCTATAGTTTAAAACGGTATGTAAAAAATGACCAATTTACAAATCATTTTATGTTTATCTGATTGAATACAATTATTTTGGTTGTCCGAATTTCTCACTTGCTAAAATCATTGTGATAGTTTTTCACAGTATTAATTTACATTAAGTAGAAAAGAACTAAGCTTGGAATTTTCCTTTGATGAATAACTTCGGTTTGCTGTTGGACTTGTTCAGTTAATATTACCACTATAAACTGAAATTTAGCTCCAGATATAATCAGCATTAGACTTTCTCACTCAGTACGGTATGTTAACACACGTGTCTAATATTTTTTAAATCATCTATAAAATTCATGTTTGGCAAATGTTGCTCATGAAGTTCCTCAAATCGTTTAAAAAAATCAACCACCTTTCTATTTAAATTTTATTATATTCGTTTGCTATTATTTTTATATATAGAAATGTAAAATGTATTTCAAAAGATAATCACAATGCAGTTCTTCTTTCATTTATAATACATGCTTTGAAACGAACCATTATTCTTAAAAAAAGTCTTTCAGTGAGATACTATGTTTTTTATCATCTGTGGGTTTCTATTCCTTTTCTTGTTTCAGAATATCCCTCTCCCCCTTTTAGCTGCAAGTGAATTCTGTTTATTTCAAAACATTGACCTTTTTTAGAAATAATTTTTTCCTATGCAGAAAAAGAAAAGGACAGAGAAGATGTTTATAATTTAGCTCTTTGCACTCAATTATAAAATTTTCTTTGGTTATATTTTTAAAAAATACCATGATTTCGCTTTCTTCACTTAGTGTTCTTAAATGTATGGTGTTTTAATTTTGTTTTCATAGAGCCATTTTTAATTGTCTAGCTTTTGGCAAAATGAAGGCTGGAGTCACTAACGCTTTAATGTTCACTGTAATTATTTTAACTATTCTCCCCACACATAAATATGAAATTAAAATCAATAAAAAATTATTCTGCTGTGATTTGACAACTTACTTCCTCGATAAAAGTCTATAGTTATAATTTCTGTAAATTGCTTCTAAGTTGCGTAACACAATTAGAATTGACCAAATGTACAATGTATCAAAAAGAAATGCTAGTTTGAATAATGCTGTAACAATAGTCAGTTATTGAGAGGGAAGAAAGAACAAGAAGTTATATCAATAATATTTATTTTAATTATTTTATTTTTAGTATATGTTGGTTGGCAATCATTTAAAACTAATCTGACAAAGAAATGGACAAAGGTCAATGGAAAGGAAATTCTGTCAATGAAAGGCTGTCTGTATCATCCCAAGGTGATGAGTCTTACTCAGAAACTATGTGTTACTTGATTGTCCAGTGGGCAATCTTTTGTGCTTTGTTATTAAATATAAATGCATTAGATATTTATGTTTTCTTTCTAAAAAGATATAATTTTAATGAATAAGTTCTCTACTTTCTCAATGTTTCATAATGTGGAATTTCTTGCATTATAATGTGCATACTCGTGATTCCTGTTAAAGTATTTCTCATTGAATATTAATTCCTGTAATCTTATCCTTTCAGGTGCCTATTCTAGTACGAACGTTATGCGTTTCATCAAACATTTAGTTTGGATAAAATTTCTGTTGTAACGGAAGGACAATGCTATTGTACCATGTACTCACTGTTTGAAATTCGAAAAATTTTGTCTGTTTCGAAACCTGGAGGCTGTAATGGAGCTAAAATCTTGCTAGCTGCTTATACTGAAAATAAAGAGCATAGTGTATTAGCATTAGTATGCAGTAATGGTAATTCTTTTTATTCCATGTTTTATATCATATCTAAATTTAATAACTTAAATTCTGCTTTTGTATATAAGCATTATTTATGAAATATGCTATTGTGAATGCTTTTGAATCCATTTGAGATTAAACTTTAATCATCTCTGTTACAAACTTTAGGATTTAAAGAACTGGACAAAACTCTGACATTATACTGAGCGTATATATATTTTCTAGAATATTCTATTAATATAAATTGGGTATTCTAATTTTCATATATTTATTATAAAGCAATATTAATTCTAACCTTTCGGCTGACTGAATTAAAAGAAGTATTTAGTATTCATTTTATCTTGACATTGCTTCGTAATAAGAAATCTGTGGAGCTGTAAAAAAAAAAATAAAAACGGAATTAATTCTCTGTATGTGTAGCGCATGTTTTCTTTCGGTATTAACTTTTGGAAAATGTGGAATTAGCAATTTTTGTTAACCATGTGAACTTTGGTAACACTTTTGTCATTCTCTTCTGCTCTTAACCTGAGTCTGCTGCTTAGTCCTTTGAATAGACTTTTATAATGCTTAAAGTTTTTAAGATTTTCTACCGCCATAAATTGCTCCTTTCTTGAAAGTTTTACGCCAGGTTTAGTATCATATATTTTTGCTTAAGTCCTTTGGCAGAATGAAGTTGAATAATACAGTAGTATAATTATTCCTTGTGAAAATCAAAAATATCATTAAGAATTCCTCTGGATGTTTTACTAATGTAAAATGTTGCAAAGCTTTTTTGTGTGTGTGTGTGTGGATTTAACAATTGCGAATATTTATTTGTGGCATAGCAAAAATAAATTGAATCAGCAGTTTGAAGAAGGGAATAAGCGAAAACAACTTGAAACTCACACAAAACGTGTGTTATCATACAGACGATCATTGTTAGCTGTTAAAAAGGGGACGAAAATCACTAAATAAACCACTGGTGTAAAGAATATCATATAAAAGTTGAATTAAAAAGGCAATAAATAAAAAAATGGGAAGTTATTATTATTATTTCTCCGAGAAAACAGTTTTTGGATTCATTCACTTCTTCAAACTGCCGATTCAATTGTGCATAGGGTAGAGTTTTGTTGTTATTTTTTTTTCTCTGCTTCGCCATATTTGGCTTTAAAAAGTCAAATAGACTCAGTAATATCTTGTCTTCGCGGTGCCTGCATGGCTCCCTTCCCATTGCTACGCCATGTCTCTAGAATTAATTAAATGCAATACTGAAAGATTTGAATTTTTTTACTAGCATGTGTAAAACTTGCCTCAGATTGCCTTTATTAATAAGACGCATTTGTTTTTGTATGGATCTTTGATAAGTCAGATGCATCCTGCTGTTACCTCAAGGTGAAACATTGCATTGTATGTTTCTTAGAGAGCAAAATGTTTTAAACAATTGAAATGACAGCTACCCCTGCTTTCATTGTTTTCTTTCTTAAGCAGTTAGCGACCTTGATTGCGGAGAATCATGAAGGGAATTTTGAAGCGAAAATTTTTTAACACTTCAGAAAAAAATTAATTAAAATTCAACCAACTGTTCAATTTTAACCATTCGCGTTTTAAATCACGGAGAAACGTTATATTTATTGCTTCAACAAATTTCAAATTGATAACAAAATTCGAACGGCGGATGCAAAAAATTGAAATTCCTAACTAAGTTTTTTAGGGTTAACCGACTATTTTTTAAAAGTGTCTCAAATTTCAGTAAATTATGTTAGAAATTCAAAACGAACTTCATTAGAACCGAAATCGTGTGCTCTTTCCGATGGTGTATCTGTTTTTTTTTTTTTTTTTTTTTTTTGGTTTTTTTTTCATACAATTATCTGAAGCCATTCTATTGAGAAATTAGTGCGAAAAATCAACACAAAATATTAAATAAAAAATTTTCTAGATTTAATTTTAAAATTCCGGCTTCGAGGTGCATTGGGTCTACCTGTGTGCCCAAATTTCAAAGCTGTAAGTGCGATAGATCCGTCTGGACATCGTACGCACGCACACATTGCCTATTATAAGTATAGATCAGCAGATTGACTCTTACGATCTGCCTGACCTTAACTTATTTTTGAAGGAACATCTTAACAACTTCATCTATAAGATTGCCCTTGAGTGTGAAGAATTCATCCTTAAATTTCGACTGCTGATACAGAAGTGCATATTATGCCTTTTATGTTAGAGAACGCGCACCAATCCCTCCATTGCCGTTGTGAGACTTGCATTATGGTGATCTTCTTCTGAGCTACTAATGTTATAATTTTTAATGAAATTCTACTTCGTAACTTCTATCATTTTGTTGTATTTTCAGCCGCATCTCCTCAGTTTCAGCTTAAAGCGGCCTCTAACTTCTTAGCATTTCGTTACAACCCCCGGCGAATTATGACGAAAAATACTGGTTTCGATGCGTACTAACTCCTAGTTCGTCACTAGTAACACCTAGTTCGTTGATTAGTGCACTATATTGTTCTTAGAATGAACATGTGTGAAGAAACACGTTTTAATCGTTTAGTTTAAATATCTTAAGTCAATTCTGAAGTACTTTTTTATGATAAGAACATTTTGATAAATCTCTAACCGTTGTTAAAATGGCTTCAAGGAAAGTTGTATGATGCATAGAAAGATTTAGTAAATCAAGATTATTGTGAAAAGACCATTGTGCTGGCAATAAATTGCGAAACAAAATAAAAAAAATCATTACTTTTTTGGTAAAAAAATTCAGTATACAATATTGCATTTAGAATTATTCTTGCATTTAACTTCGTTCGTAACTTTCGACTTGAATTCACTCTCAAATATCCAACATTTTTTGTGTAACACTATTTACCAGCAGTATTTAAAATACAATCATGAATGTAGATTTCAAAAAAAGTCATGGTAATTGCACTTTTTCAGTAGGTTTTATACATAAGAATTATTTCCAATGTGAGATGTACTGCATGACTTTACAGTGCATATCAGTTAGATGTCACAATGAAACTGACACTTGGATTTGTTCATCTATGACAATCGATGAAGAGTTATTTCTCTACTCTCTTTCCTTTTGAAACCATGGTAGGCCATTCTATAAGGAAAGATGTAACAGGACTGAGCAACTTATCACAAAAAAAGAAAAAGAGAGAAGAAGTGATATTGTAACTCGTGATGTTCAGCGGTTCATCACAGCTTCGGTATTTCATTTTTGGGGGGATTTTCCATGAGGCATTGTTCAATTTATCTTCCATCCCAATAAATTGTCACTCCTAAACTTTCATGATACACAACCGTTCCAAATTCTTTGTTGAGTACCAAACACGTGGGTTTTTTTTAAGAATTGAGTGATTACAAACCTATAAAAACATCATCACACCCAAGCGCAATCAGAGACTATGTGAAGAATTAAAATATCCTTGGAGGGGAGGGGGAGAATTGTAGCCAGGGCCTGCTGCTTGAAATGACTATCATTTTTACAATAAATATCTGTGAAACACAAACATATCTCATTTCTGAATCGTTGTATCATACAAATAATTTCTTAAAAGAGCTGCAGTCTATCTATATTAATTTTCATATAAAAAACATATATATATATACTCTAAACGTGTCCCAATAGCTAATTTCTAAACCGTTATAGATATGCATATACTTCCAATTGGAAAAATGTTTTAAATGTCGTAACGATTATATTTTATGCTGTTCAAGTACATAAATATAATGCTGAAAAAAATACAAAGTCTAAATTTTATACAGTCTCCTGGTCATATTTAGTAAAATATTTTTGAACATTTTAAACAGAAGTTCTACTCGTCTACGACTAAAACGAATCGAGTTATGGAGCTTTGAATATCATAATAGTAAACGAATCACCAGTCGCGTCAAGCAAGCGCTGCACGATTGATTGGAATATCTTCTTCGAGGTGGTCATTGAAATGATCTAAAACAGCGATATTCAAAGCTTAGTAATTCGGTCAGTTTTCGTCCCAGAAGAGTAGTACTTTTTTTTGTTTAAAATGTTAGTGTGTCAAGAATATTTTACTAAATATTTCTAATAGGACCAGAAGACTTTATGAAATTTAGACTTCGTAATTTTTCCAGCAATATTTTTATGTAATCGAAAAATATAAAATATAATTTTTTACGTAATTCAAGGCATTTTACCATTTGGAAGTCTATGCCTATCTCTATTGGTTTAGAAATTAGCTATTTGGCCACGTTTAAAGTAGACACTCTGTATAAAGGGGACAGGAGCGGACCGCTGGCGCCCCCATAATATTTTTTTAAAAATTCTATAATGTCTGTATTCAAAATAACAAACAAACTTTTACTTAGAAATGTGCATGTTTTACCTCTAAATATTACTTAATAATTTTATGGTAAGAAATTTTAAACTTCAGATATTTTTAAGATTATATAGTGGTCTTATAGAAGGTAAAATGATATATTCAACTAATTTATTTTTAAAATATATGACTTTATTTTTCAAGTCTATTAAACCATTTATTATTATAAATTTAATTCACACTACCGCTTTGGCGCCACCCTGGACTTAAACGCTACGGGCAGTTGTCCGGGCCTTTTACCGCCTCTGACAGGGGGTGGGCAAAATAATGGTAACTCAACAATCGAATACAAAAAGCTTTATTAAGAAGCTTTAGCATTATAGCGGCCTAAATGCGTAGAGAAATTGACTTATACAAACCCGGAATGACGTTTAAAGAAATATTAAACCATTACTTTAAACGAACGTGGAAGGTTCCGTAGAGATGATGGAGTAGGATATCAGCTACGGTTTTTCTCCTCCAAAAGAGACCACAGCGGTTCGGTAATACTGAGGTCAGGGGACTGGAAAGGCTAAGGGGATATGTGACTTCATCTTCATGCTCTTTAAACCACTCCTTAACAAGTCGAGTCTAGCTGTATCGATTGGGCTGTTACCATCCGGGAAAACTGCATCTCCAGATGGAAACAATGTTTGCACCATAGGGTGCAACTGGTTGGCTAAAATGCCCACAAAGTCGTTCACAGTTACTGCTGATGATAAGGCCTGCAGAAAACCACGAAGTCGCTGCTAAATCTTGACAGAACAACTGCCATGCTTCACAAATGGATGAAGGCAATTCGGATCATACGCTTATGGAGGCGTTCTCCAGACGTACACACCTCCTGTTATGGCAAACAATATGAACGACGATTCATAGGATCTTATCACTTTCTTCTATGCGTCATTCGACTAGGGTTTTATTGCCTTGACTCCACTTAAGACGACGTTTTGCTTTCAGATCATTCTGAAGTGGCTTCGGAATTGCTACTTGGCCTTTTATTTTTTTTCTTTTATATTACGTTTTTTAGATACTTTTCTTTGGATTCTTTTAGATACTTTTTTCTTTTTAGATTCCTTTTAATTTGTTTCTACAATCCGTTTCTAATTGTTTTTGTTGAAACGGAAAAATACAGATTCTGGTTAACTTCTGCGGTCATCGTCTTTCTCGACCTCACAATCCGCTTTACGATTTCTGAAGTTCGACGATCTCTTTCACTTTCGCCCCCATTTATTTTTGGCTGAAGTTGTTTTCCCTTGCATACGGTATGCTGTTTCTAACCTTCGATAGTGTAGCTTGAGAAACGCTAGCATTATTAGGCAGTGTAGTAATCGAGGTTCCAATCAGACGAGCGCTAACAATTTACACTCTTTCAAAGTCTGCAAGGTCGAGCATTCCGCGCTGCCATAAAAAAGTTGCAGTCCCACAGCTTCATAACGGGTTGCCGTCGGTAGACTAATATATCCACTACTGCTGGCATAAAAAAATAATAAAAACTGTAATGCAAACAACTTGTGTGTCATTAATACGGCACCATAGATATTGATAAGTGTTTCCATTATTTTGCCCACCTACTCTATTTATATATGATAAGAATTGACCGTAGTGCGTATTAAGTAGAATTTAATTGATATTTGAAGTGTCAAATGCCTGCTTTAAAAAAATTTCTATCTCAAAGTCTCAATGATAACTGTTATAAAAAGACTTTGTTACCTACTTACCATGCATGTTAATATTTTCAGGCTATCTTCTATTCCGTCATGTCAGTTCTAAACTGAATGCTCCTGTGATACGTCAACTATGTTGGTTCAACAATCCAGAAAAAGAAATCAAAGCTTTAAGCTTTGATTCTTCTGGTATGTGGTTACTAACAGTAACCCAAGATGCAACTTTATACATTCTACCAGTATCGCCTATTGTGGTAAGCTTGTTTTTTTATATGTGTGTAATAAATTCAATTCATTTCTTTAAAAAAAACCCAAATTATTAGGTTTTTTTAGTTGGAACTCGCGTTATTTGAATCCAAGAATATTTTTAACGTAAAAAAATGGTATATCTTTTTTTTTTCTTTCTTTTTCGTAATTCTTTACAAATGCCATTTTATGTCTAAATTTTCAAAAATTTATTTAAAATGATAAAGATTACTGAAAAATTTCGTGTCATTCATTTATATACAATGTACCGTCTTTCCAGAAGATTCAGAATATATTTTTAATATTGCTTTTGTGCACTGTGTTTCTAGCATTTGTATTTGATGAAAGATAATTTCTTTTGTAATCTGACCCACTTTGGGAGTTCAAGAACTGTGCTCTAGATTACTGTATTTCATATGTTAGATTGATGCTCCATTTTGAAGCGACAAGAGATCTATTAGTCAAATGGCGAGAAAGACATTTGAGCCGTCACCTCAGTAACTTCCATACTAAACTAACATTAAGGCGCTTAGTCTACTGATAATAGATGTACAGTGCACCAGGTTCATATTGTTACGAACATGTAATGTCGCTTTTTCACAGAGTTAGTCTTATGTTAGTAGTTCTTACTAGCTATCGGAGGAATTGAAGCCATCGATCCCGACTTTGGCGACAAATTGGAGGTCCTCAAAAATACTAGAATTTTCTCGATATCTCTATTAGGAACGAAGATATACAGAATGTAGTAGATGATTCCACGTGACGTCACGCCCTGTCGGGAAAACTATAAATACCCGCAGTTGCTGAACATCTGGGAACATGTTTGATAGACTTGGAACGTCTTTGGAGTGTGAAGATTGACTTGGGAGTTTTGTCTGAAGTGCAAGCTGGTAGATTCCGAGCGGTACTGAAAGTGCTGTTGCTATTATTATTGGTGAATTGCTGTCTGTTTGTGTTGCTAATTTGTGCAAGTGCTGTTCTTTTCGTTTTACCTGTGCTTTGTGTTTTCCGGAATATTCGTGAATAAAGCGTCTGTTTCCATTATCCTGCTTTTTGGACTGTTTTCACCGTACACACACCGGACGATTTTCGTAACAATATATACTACAGATCAGCAACAGAATGAGGGACAGTTTAAGCTTCTTGGGGCCTCTCTGAAAGCATTATACATATATACTTTTACATTTCGACTTGCCAGTTTGAAATTTTAAAATATGATAATATCATATACTTTAAATCATTATAACTATATTTTTATATATAATATTTACATTCCATAATTGCTATATTATGTAAATTTATAATTAGTTTTATTAATTTAGATGCTCTGAACTTTGAGTTTGAAAATCTCAATTTGTGAAAAAACCATCATTATTTTGTTTCTCTTAGAAAGAAACAGAAATTCTGCTCTCTGCAATGCTGATATCTTTCTAAATCGTAATTGTATACAACTAGCATTTTTATATAAGCTGCATTATGCATCTGGCTTCCAAATTATAAAAAAAAAAAATTATACTATGTTTCGCACATGCACAGTAAAAAATTATTTGTTACAAATGCTCATATTTCCTTTATTATTCAAAGTATTTACTTCCAATTTTAATATAATGCTTCACTAACATATTTTCATGTATTCTGTGAGTTTCTCTGCATGTTATAAGCAAAAAGCATGCCAAAACATTTTGGGTTTTTTAAGAAAATCGTTATATCTTCCTGAATACACCTGCTATCTTCACGCATGTAAGCAATGTGCATAGCAAACAAAATCAGTGGTGTAAGTTGCAAATCATTATCAGCTTTCTGTGTGTGAACAATGTGAGCCGAAATCGTTTTCTTCTTCATCTATTTCTGGTCGGTCCCCTAAATACCCTTGTCACCGAATCTTCACTGTAAAATGTGAGTTCTAGCCTATTCATCACAGGATCGAAGTTCAAGTGCATATCCTCCAGCCTTTTTAGAGAAATTCGAAAAATTGTGTAAAATGTCCAGATACTTTTGATCATATAGTGTACTTTTAAGTAGAACATTGATACCAATTTGGACTCATTCTAGAACCTTTTCAGGTTATTTCACAATACCCCAAAGATGTAGAGTCAGATAAGTAAAAATATCTTTCTTATACACTTAAAATATTGCCAAGTGTAAGAAATCTCGAAGAGTTTGAATATAACATGAATTTTTGCGAAATGACTGAGACGGAATTTAACTGGTATTGCTTGAATGTACATGATAATTATCCATGGTTTGGCTACCTGCCAAAGAGATGCAGATGGTCTTCTACAAATTAGCATACACAGGGGATACTGTTTTGATTCTATGGTAATTTAATACCAAATAGGAGTTATGATAGGTTTTTTTAGCTGAGTTAAGCAGTTTCTTTTCTTTTTTTCATTTTATTTTGATTCATGGGTGTGGAACTCCATTAATATCGGAAGTTATACTAGAATTGATTTATTTTTCCACTTCTCAGAGATCTTTACTTTCGTTTTCGTTAAGAGGGTTCTTTCTTTTTCGTGCTTAATTTTGGAAGGGAATATTTATATATTTTGCATTTAATATTTTTTCCTTAACTGTTCTTATACTGAAAAGCTCCCTTTACTTTAAAATTTGCATTCATCAATTCAGATTTTTTTAAATTTTGTATTTGGTAATGCATTTTCTTCTGTTAATGGATTTTGCATTATATTTACTCGGGCAAAACGAAAGTAATTGTTAAAAATAAAGTTATTTACAAAACGAAAGTTAGTGTCAATTGATTCATCATTTCTGTTTTCATGCTTTTTTTAAATTTCTTAAGCACTATGCCAATGTGCATGAAATTTTCTAATATACAACTTTCGTTAATAAATCTGTGACAATCGGATCTGAGATATTGTTGGCAAGCTAAAAGCCCGTCTTAGATGAGCAAAAATCTTCTAGTATATAATTAAATGCAAGTCCAAAATTCTGTCATAAGGAAATCATTAATAATCATTATTATTAACAAACTTTTTAAGATGTTTTTCTGCTTCATGATTTTTAAACTGAAAAACTTTTATTCATATTACAGTTCACACAAAAAGTGAAACTTTTTTCTTGTAGGAATCTGTTGTCAAAACTCCTGCTTCTTGGAAAATCGATAATTTAACAGAAATAAAACTAACTGGACAAAGAGGTATTCATTTGCTTTGATTTCAAAAGTTTCTAAAAATAATTGTTTGTTTTATTGATAATTTAGTTTAATTTCTCATATTCAGCTCTCACAACTTCTGTCCAGTGGTGGCTGACTCATGAAGCTGAACATATAGCAATAATTGGTAGTGAGGTAATATAATTATCTTAGTTTTTCTTTAAAGGTAGTAAGTAATGCAGTGCTTAAATATAGATATATATAGTAATTAAACAGATTAAAGTATTAATTTTTATTTCAAATCATGCTTTATTTTTTGCTAGCCGCCTTTGGCGACCAGCTTGACCACCGGAAATAAAATTTCAACTGTATCTCTTATGCATATTTTTATAAACTTCAAAGTGCTGGAGACATTGCACCCGTGTTCTTTTCATAGCCTTGCACTTGTTCTGTTCCTTGTTCACATTAACGTAAAATACGCATTTGATTTCAACATTAAATTGGCGCAGCACATTTTACGTCCAACAGCATGCTAATTGGCTTACAACACGCTGATAAAATGAGTTAAAACATAGCAATGTTAATCTTTCAGTTCACTGGATTATTTCATTATATACT
>BGPR01017024.1:8505-23593 GCA_013235015.1 Araneus ventricosus
AACGGAGTATGCATTTTGGACCTCTTTCTGTTGATCATCAACGGAGTATGCATTTTGGACCTCTTTCTGTTGATCATCAACGGAGTATGCATTTTGGACCTCTTCCTGTTGATCATCAACGGAGTATGCATTTTGGACCTTTTCCTGTTGATCATCAACGGAGTTTGCATTTTGGACCTCTTCATGTTGATCATCAGGTCAAAAATTGAATTTATCTGCGATTTTAGCATCAAGGCCACGAAACAAATTTCATTTATCTAGTTTCTTGCGGTTTTTAGTCATTGTGTTCATATTCACAAGGACATGCTAAGAAACACCCAATCTGCTCATTGATGAATTTAGTTCAAAATCAAATTCAGATCTACAGTTTTAGCATAAAGATAATATACTCAATGGCGATTGGTTGGAAAAAATTAGACGGCAAAAAATTATAGACATCTAAAAGTACCCGGAAATATAGGGGGTAGACAACAAAATAAAAAAAAAATGACGGGAGGCTGTCTTTTCAAACAGCCGCTGATGTTAAAGGCGTAGGACTACTTTACTCGCGTGACTCTTTTGCTTCCCGAAGTTTCTCGTAAGTTTTTAAATTTAAGTAAGTTTTTTTCTAACATCTGTTGTTACCCTTTATCTTTAAAATAAGACATTAGTTATGTTTTTAACATATGTAGCTACCGAGATATAGAGGATCGCGTCACCAATTCATGCCTATTTTTGCGACTCAGTAGTCGCTGAACTACAATTCCGATTCTCAATTTTTTTTGTAACTTCTGTTGTTACCCTTTATCTCTAAAATAAGACATTAGTTATATTTTTAAAATATGCAGTTACCGAGATATAGAGGATCTCCCATACAATGTTTTCTGTGGCGTTTTGGCTTGTGAACCAATTTCCTTCCTGAGACACCAATGGGGAATGACGTTAAAATTTAGTTAGTACAAAAGTAGCTAGCTTTCCTGGACACTATCGGTTTTTTATAATTCCAGTCTTAGGAAGCTAAAATAAAATAAAAAATTAATTTTCCCCTCAAAAAGTAGGCCGCGCCACAATAAAATACACATCTAGCTTGTTTTAGGAGACAACGTTCTTTTAAACATGTTTGCATTTTTAAGGGTTTTTCACCTTATCGACGTAATTTAAGTTTGTCGATAGTGACTCATTTTTAATTTAATTGATTTTTTAATTCCGATATTCAATAATCAATGAATATTTGGCGCAGTATCGGTTTGTGCCATAAAATCGAACCAAACAACGGATCTAAAACTGTTTAGCTCAACAGTTATGTTTTTCACTTCAAGCTTAAAGGGAGTTGGAACCTTAAGTCCGTTAACCCTAACCCTGTTACTCCGATGTATATTTTCTCAAACTCTGTTATAGATTCATGTTTGAAAATTTTTATACAAGTAAAGTCCACCTTTCTCATTATACTGAAATGAGTTTAAAAAAAATTCAAACACTTATTTTTTACAATTTTTTTGTGTCGAAACAAAAAATGTTAAAATGTCCACTTCGATGTACCTTTTCTCAAAATCTGTTATAGATTTATGTTTGAAAATTTTTATACAAGGAAAGTCCACCTTTCTCATTATACTGAAATGAGTTTTTAAAAAATTCAAAAACTCATTTTTTACAGATTTTTTTGTGACAAAACAAAATATGTTAAAATGGCCACTTCGATGTCCCTTTTCTCAAAATCTGTTACAGATACATACTTGATTTCTTTTATACAAGGAAAGTCCACCTTTCTCATTATACTGAAATGAGTTTTTAAAAAATTCAAAAACTCATTTTTTACAGAATTTTTTGTGTCAAACAAAATATGTTAAAATGGCCACTGATGTACCTTTTCTCAATCTAGTTATAGATTCATGTTTGAAATGTTTTATGGAAAGGTCCATCTTCTCATTTATCTGAAATGAGTTTTAAAAAAATCAAAAACTTATGTTTTACAATTTTTTGTGTCCAAACAAAAATAAATGTAATTATATTTGATGTATTTCTAAAATTAAAGATACATTTTGAAACTTTTATACAAGGAAGCAGTTACCTTTCTCATTATATGAAGAGTTTAAAAAAATTCAAAAACTTATTTTTTACAGATTTTTTGTGTCATAGGAAAATTTCACTATGTCTAATTACATACTTTGTAAATTTCCTTAAAAAATTAAAATTAACCAAAGCTCATTCAGTGTTATTAGAAGTTGACTTCACTCTATAAAATTTCAAACATGTATCTATAAGCAGATTTTTGAGAAAAGGTGCATCGAAAGCTAACAGGTAGGGTTAACGGACAGGGTTCCAACTCCCCTTGCTACCCTCTAGGACACCGAGCGAAGACTGTCTAAAATCCCCACAACAGCAAGAAGGCCTGTATGCGGTTGGCTCCCTTGTAGTGGGGTGAGGTTCTAGATCGCTTAGGCGATAGCGCGGGTCCACCATTCGCCCCCATACTAGCAGCCATATCCGTGCGCCTTAAGGGAAGGTTATAAGCGTGTGGTGGGAGTAAAGATGACCACCAGGTTTGGAGGTCCAATTCAGTGATTCCTCCCAAAAGGTCCGGTTTTTAAAGAGCTAGAAGAAAAAAGTCGCCTGCAGTTTAAGAGTTAAGATTATCCGACTGGTTATAAATCATCGTTTTTGTGATAATAATGCAACAACTTTTTATGACTTAATTTTGTTAGGCCTGTTTACAGTTTTCTAAAACTGTACTTTTGCTCTATCTCAATTACAAATGGAAGTTACAGCTGTTTTTATCCCGAACTGTAACGATATTTATGTTGCGTGAAACTTTAAATGATGTTTTCTAGCAGTATATTTTGGGAAACTGTCGATGCACAATGACTTTCAAAAGTTATTCAAGTATTGATACGTGAAATTTTCTGAGATTGTTTCCTGTAATATGCTCGATGTTTTCTCTAAAAAACTAAGGTCAATTTTAAAATCAAGTATTATTTTTAAGTCCTTAAATATAAACGAAAATAATTTTTATGAAAATTACCAGTTTAGTAACTAAGTACCTGCCATATTGAAGTACAAGAAATATTTTAGAGCATAACACAGATAACTGTCATAAAAATGTACTCCTACAAGGATTTATGTATATTTAGAATATGATTTTGTCTATGGCTGTTAGCGTAAGGCAACTATTTTAGTCATTTTTCTTCAAATTTCTCAGTTTCTTTAAAAAAATATTATTTTGAAAACCTAATTTTACAATATTTTCATAGTTTTAAAACACATGCAGTTGAAAAATAACATTAAAAATATATATTAGTTATTTTTCAAAAAAATGTCTCCGAACACAGTCGGATACCTTAAAGAAGCTTTATCTGAAAATTCTGCTGTGACTGGTTATGGAAGTAGAATATTAAATATAAATACACTAAAAGGTAAAAACAATACAAATAGAAGAGCTTAAATACCTGATTTTACGATTCCTTGCGTTAAGGCTTGAGCAAATTTTCCTGCGCCGATAAATCCAACTCTCAAAGCCATTTTAGTTTAAAATTATAAAGTACTTAAATGGTATAAAAGACAGACAAACGATATTGTAAGCAAGCACACTGGGAAGTTATCACAGAATGAAATATAAGAAACTACTGATTTTTCCACATGGAAAAGTACGACTTTATATGTATATCAATCAATTGACACTTCAAAATTCTTGAGTTATATCACAAGGTTATTTTACTACATTTCAAAATTTTTGATACTTTATTTCATGATTTTATATGAAGAGACCGGTGCGATGTCATTGGATTATTCCTGTGCCCATGTTATGTGCACGTGGGATTTTTATGATCTTGTTGACCGAAACCTCTTCCGATCAGTTTGGAAAAATAAGAGAATTCGGTTATTTTTGCCATAAAGAATGATTTTTAAATTTATTTTGCTATAAATTTCCATATATATGGAAGACAAGTATATGGTAATGCAGGTAGTCTATCACTCTCGCAATAAATAAGGAGATGAAATAAATTGAACTATCGTGTTTTTAAGCTTTGTTTAACTTCTTACGGAGTTACAGACAAAAAGGTTTATGTCACCTGTTTTATGTCATAAAATAAATGGTAAAAGTGGTTTTAAATATTTTATAATCCGTTGCTCTTCACCTACATGTTATTTTTTTGAAATTGTATTATAAATTTAATTGCAACTGCATTGTATTGGAAATTACCGATACTAACTGAAATTGTTGAAGTTGTCTTTACTGCTTAAAGGAGTTTGTTCAAATAATGCATAAAAAAATTTATCAAGATAATTTTTTTCTTTAAATAACCATTATATGCACTTTTTTTTATTAAAAAATGATCTTATGACTAGTTTGTTTTGAAAATCGTTGTCGATTTTGTTGTTTGTCGAATTTGCTGTACAGCTTTTTTTTTCAAATTTGTGATTCTATAACTAAAAATAATGCTATAATATGTTATGAAAATGCTTGTAAAAGTTTATAGCTCGATTTTATTCTAATTGGAGATGTGAATGTGGAATCATCTTCTTGGGATGATGCATTCCTTTTATGAATATTGCATTTCTCGTCTGTTATATATATATATATTTTATCGAAGAACATAACTAGTTGTTTCTATTAATAGTTCGTTCTTAAAATTTTAATACTGATCTAAAACAGCAACTTTTTACAATTTCATACTAAAATTAAACAAGTTTTCAAAGAATTATATAGTGTTTAATAAAATTATTTTGTCGTAAAATTAAATAAATACTTTATTTCTCAGAAGTTTATAACTAGAAAGGAATTTTCGATTACGTTCGAAATGGAATTCTTCTCTTCTGCGGAAAGGCATAGCAATTATCCGCGTGACTCAAGTTCAACCAATCATTTTCCTTGGTGAGCTGGCATAACACTAAAATAAGTCTGGTTTTAAATTACAATTCTTAGCTGTTTTTTTAATGGTTTCAATTTTTAAGGCCTTGCTATACAATGTATTCAGTCAAGAAAGCACTAAAAAATTTCTCTCTTTTTTGAAGACTTCGGGCACTTTAGGTGTAAACTGGTGAATTGTACTGTATATTCTTAATTTTTTTTTATACAAATTGCATATTCAAAATGCTGTCCATTGTTTACTTATTAAAATTAGTTATTTATTCAACTTATTATTAAACTTATTAGCATTTTAATTATAATTATTACCACTTTATTTATTAAAATATCTTAATAATTTATTTGTTAGTAATTGATAAGTTTGAATTGAATAAAACAGTTAAATATTAGAAATAAAGCTTTATAGGCATTTTTAGTTTAAAAATTATCATTTTCTCTTGTTGCAACAGTTTTTGTTATTCGAATTTCTATATAAATCGAATTTTTATTGCAGTACCGTAAATTTCGAATTAGCCATGTTCCACTGTATAAACAAATTTTCATTATACACTAGCCGCTCCAGCCCCCCTACGGGCGGGTTCGCGGCCAGCACCCATTTTGCTCAGCACTGCCCCTGTCACCTCGCTGCTTCGAGGCTCTCAGTCACTACTTTTTTCAGTTTTAAATACTACTGCATGAAGATCAGTGGAACAGGCCATAAAACCAAAGTGGATTTCATATTCTTTGTATTCATACATATTCCTTTAAAATTGTAAAATCTTTCAATAAATGTCATCTGTTTTGTATAACTTTTTCACGAATTTAGCCATAAAAGTCTTCATATCCATAAATACAGAATGAAATCACCCTAACTAAACAGTTTCCATCACCCACCATAGGTATTTTACAATATTTGTGACACGCCACTGTGATGGAACTGCTAGGATCTATATATTTAAAATAATATTGTAGAGGGACGAGACTCGTGTGTATATGGAATGCCGCTGTTGAGGAATTAATTCAATTTCCGGAACCATTTTTATTAGATGGCTAAGTTCCACGACACAGTACATTAAGAGGTAAAAGACGCAAGACAGAGAACAACAACACAACACAAGTACACAGAAGAAGAAGAGAGAGAGGCATTGGGAAAAATCCGGATGGCTCTAGTAGCGCCATCTACCATAACCAGCGGGAGTGGCCTCCCCTAAACTTTCTCGTATACTTTTCAAACATTTGTCATTTCCCTTCCCCCTGCGTTGATAAAAAGTTCGAACCAACTGTAACCCAGAATGCAATGACTATCGGAAGGTTTTTCATTGTTGATTATAGTGATAGTAAAAAATTGAGGTGAAGAATCATAATCAAAAAGATACGTATGTATTAAAACTTCGCAATATTTTTTTTTTATCAAACTCTAGCAATGCGAGTTCCGCGTGCGGAGAAGAAAACAGAATAGCTTGCGCATGTGCAGAGATTGCTTCCAATACGGAAGTAAAACGAGACGCCCTGCATGTTTGCTCCCTCACAAAATCTCGCCGCCAGAATTGGTTTTTGGCAAACTGCCAAGTTTTCGGAGTATCCCTTCTTTGCACAGGCATTTACGCATGCGCATGGAATTGAACAAGTATACTATTATACAGACCGACAGACAGTCAGCCCGTAGACGGATTTGGCCCAAAATTTTATACGGACTTACATTCATGGCGATAAAACTGTGTATAAAATTTTATCCATCTGACTTTTCAAGTTTTTGAGTTATAGCGTTCGCATGACCTCGAAAATACAGACAGGCAGACTTCCCTTTGACGGATTTTGTCCACAATTTGATAGAAACCTACAAATTATGTTTAAAGACCACATACCAAATTTCATCCCCGTAGCTCTAATAGTTTTTGAGTTATCGTGTTCACAGACAGACATGATTCCAAAATTGTGGTTTTCGGACTCGGGGAGGTCTAAAACGTGGAGATTCGTCAAAATCTCGAGTTCGAATTTTTTGACGATTACAATACTTTCTCTGTGTATACTTCATATACAAGAAAGCAAAAAGGAGAAGGCAGTGAATTGTAACCGCTACAACTAACCTTCATTAAAACCTTCAGACAGTTCGTCAGCCGCAACCACTCTACGGATTTCGATAATTTTTATTTTATATGATAAATTTTATTTCATATGTCTAGATATGCCATCAAGGGTCGCCTGACCCACGGCACCCTCCATTTTCGAACGAAACCGAAAAAACTCTTCTCTTCTGTACATTGTCGATGGTCAAACCTTGCAGAAATCCCCCAGCCCTAACCACCAGACCGATTTCGACAATTTTTATTTCATATAGAAGCTTATGACGTCTAGATATGTCATAAAGTGTCGCCTGCGACCCACCACCCATTTTTGAACGAAATCGAAAAAACATATAGACAATGAACGGTGGGAAAGTGTTTTTACTTTCTCGTAGACGAAGTATACAAAGAGAAAGTATTGTAATCGTCAAAAAATTCGAACTCGAGATTTTGACGAATCTCCACGTTTTAGACCTCCCCGAGTCCGAAAACCACAATTTTGGAATCATGTCTGTCTGTGAACACGATAACTCAAAAACTATTAGAGCTACGGGGATGAAATTTGGTATGTGGTCTTTAAACGTAATTTGTAGCTTTCTATCAAATTTTGGACAAAATCCGTCTACGGGAAGTCTGTCTGTCTGTCCGTGTTAATGTGAACACTATAACCCAAAAACTTGAATAGCTAGATGGATAAAATTTGGTACACAGTTTTATCGTCATGAATGTAGGTCCGTATAAAATTTTGGGCCAAATCCATCAAAGGGTTGACTGTCTGTCGGTCTGTATACTTAACGGATTGGCTTCAATCGTAATCTCCACGCGCATGCGTACTGGAAGCAATCTTCTGTGCACGCGAAAGGAGCGAATTACGTCAGTTTGTCCTTGAGACGGCAAGAGTGAAACCTAGCAGTGTGCGATAGATGCGTTTTAATCGGTACGCATCTCTTTGAATTTGATTTTTGACCTAGATATCTTTCAATCACTATAATGAAAAACCTTATGATAGTCATTGGATTCTGGATAGCAGTAGGTTTGAATTTTTTTAGCCACGCGGGGGAAGGGGAAACGGCACCTTTTGGGGAAGTATACGAGAAAGTTTAGGGGAGAACACTCCCGCTGGTTTCGATTTCGTTCGAAAATGGGGATGGGGTGGGGGGGGACAGGCGACCCTTCATTGCAAATCTAGACGTCATAAGCTTTCATATAAAATAAAAATTATCGAAATCCGTCAGGTGGTTGTTGTTGGCGAACTGTCTATATGGTTTTCCCCATAGAGAATGTACAGTGGGAAAGCGTTTTTTCGATTTCGTTCGAAAATGGGTTGTGAGGGCAGGCGACCTTTAGTTACATATCTAGACGTCATAAGCTTTGATATGAAATAAAAAAATTATCGAAATCCGTCGAGTGGTTGGGGCTGTCTAACTGTCTGAAGGTTTTACCATATGGGCAAACCTTGTAGAAATCCCCCAGCCCCAACCACCAGACAGATTTCGATAATTATTATTTCATATGGAAGCTTATGACGTCTAGATTTGCAATGATGGGTTGCCTGCTCCCCACCATCACCGTTTTCGACCGAAATCGAAAACACTTTTCTCCACCATACATTCTCTATATGTTTTTTCGATTTCGTTCGAAAATGGGGGTGGTGGTGGAGGGCAGGAAACCCTTTACTGCCTTTTTAGACATCATAAGCTTTCATATAAAATAAAAATTGTCGAAATCGGTCAGGTGGTTGAGGCTGGGGGATTTCTAGAAGGTTTTTCCCCATAGACAATGTACAGTGGGAAAGTGTTTTTTCGATTTCTGTCGAAAATGGGGGGTGGTTTGGGGCAGGCGACCCTTGATAACATATCTAGACGTCGTGAGCTTTCATATAAAAAAAATGCCGAAATCGGTCGAGTGGTTGAGGCTGGCGGACTCGGTGAAGGTTTTTTCCTACATTATTTTAAATATATAGATAAAGGGATAAAAATTTTCTGCATTAGAAAGCTGTAATTAAAGTTAGCAATTTTACAGAATTCAAGTCCTTTGCCATTATTATGAATTATTATTATTTCAAATGGACCTTAAATTATTATGAACTTTCAATATGGAAATTCTTCACCTTAGTATCAGAGCAAACTGAATGCCCATTTCCTGCTGCAGGAGAAAGATAACAGGATAATGTCCGTTTCGGCTCGAACGAAAAAGATATGATTTTATAATCTGTGGGAAATCACGTTATCAGTACATGATTCATATCGTTTCTAATATTATATCTATTGTTTCTTAAACGCAATATTAGCAGATATCAAATATCAGTAAGCAAATTGGGGCAGTTTTGATTTGATGCAAGGTTTGGTTATATTGACCTCAAATCGAAGAAAAAAAAAACGGTTTTTTTCGATTGAAAAGGAGAAAAAAAAATTAACAATGCATCTCGAAACAAGATCAATGACAAGGTACAGTATGTGGGCCACCAGCCGAGTACCTGTAGATGGCGCTGCCATCGCTTGTGACGTCACAGCATGAAGCTGCCGAGAATACAGGACAAGATGGAAGGCGGCAGGGTTGCCGTATTGCCCTTTTTAATGCTAAATTATGGAAATTTGGCCTTTTTTTCAAAGCCCTTCGCCTAAAGAATTTTCATTTGGCATTAAATTCATTTTTGGGCTTATTTTTGAGAAGGTTTGGCCTTACTTTGCCATTTTGATCTGGCAACCCTGCCGAGAACAGAGGACGAGATGGAAGGCGGCAGGGTTGCCATATTGGCCTTTTTAATGCCAAATTATGGGAATTTGGCCTTTTTTCAAAGACCTTGGCCTTAAGAATTTTCATTTGGCCTTAAATTCATTTTTGGCTTTATTTTTGTTAATGACTTTTAGAACAATTTTTAATTACTAATTCTATTGTATTTAATAAATTTTTGATATTACACATTTCAAATGATATATAATGAGTTGCCAAACGAAATAGCTCCTGAATAGAACAAGGATGTTTGAAATTTCTTTCACTTAAATTTCAGTTTAATAATAGAACGTTGAACATATGCCTATCAAGTGGGATTCGTTTTCATGAAGGATAGCTCTTTTTCTAATAGCAAATGGCATTTTCAACCAATTTGTCAAGTTTGGCCTTATTTTTAAGAAGGTTTGGCCTTATTTTGCTTTTTTGATCTACTACTACTGAGCTTTTGGTTAATTTTTAATTTTTTATAAATTAAAATATATTTAGTTAGACATAGTGTAAATTTACCCTATTTTGACACAAAAAAAATTGTAAAATATAAAGTTTTGAGGTTTTTTTCAGAAAGCTCATTTCAGTATAGTGAGAAAGGTGTACTTTACTTGTATAAAAAGTTCAAAACATTTATCTATAACACATTTTGAGAAAAGGTACAACGAAATGGCCATTTTCACATATTTTGTTTTGACACAAAAAAATTTGTAAAAAAATAAATTTTTGAATTAAAAAAATCATTTCAATATAATGAGAAAGATGTTATTTACTTGTATAAAAAATTTCAAACATGAATCTATAACACATTTTGAGAAAATGTACATCGAAGTAACAGGGTTAAGGTTAACGGACTTAGGGTGCCAACTCCCCAACACGTGCTTTATAACAATATGAAGAGAATGATGTGAAGGGGACAGTGCCGCTAGATGTCTTCACTTTCCAAAGAGTGTTTCAAGAACGAATTTTATACTTGCATTCGAATGAAAGCCTTAGAAAGAAAATTGAGTTGGACTGTTGAGGAAGGATTCAAATATTTCACGTAAAATTAAATAATTTAGTAACAATATTCACACACTGAAAACTTTACGGTATGAATGCTGATTCGTACATCACTAAGATGGACTAATTAATGTAAAATATTTTAGAATGAAGGGCAATTAAATACCGTGGTTTATTGGAAACTATTTCGAATGTTTCTTTTTTCTGAATGTTGATTCGTACATCACTAAGATGGACTAATTAATGTAAAATATTTTAGAATGAAGGGCAATTAATTACTGTGGTTTATTGGAAATTATTTCGGAAGTTGTTCTTGAAAAAATGGCCTAAACCGGCCAAAATTTGCCTAATTTTTAAATAATTAAAATTTGAATAAAAAATTGAAAAATTGGCTCCGAGGTGCACATTCCGACCCTCCAAAGTATACCTGTACCAAATTTGGTAGCTCTAGGTTCAACGGTCTGTTCTGTATACCGCCAACAGATACACAGACAGACGTTCACCTTTATTATTAGTAGAGATAATAATAAATGCAATATACCGAGAGTGACTGTTATAATGAATCTAGTAGACAATAAAACATATTCTACCTTTAACAGAGACAAAATACAGTAGAGGAGATTGGGTGAAAAAAAGTGAGGGGACAAAAAATTAATTGATATCTAAAAGTACCCGGGTGTCTGGGGGTAAAGAATAAAAATTTAAAGATTTGTTTCAAAATTGGCTAGCCTTCCCGAATACTATTGCTTTTATGATTCCTACTTTAAATAGCTAAAAAGAAATAAAAATTTAATTTTTACCAGAAAAGTAGGAGGCGACTGCCCCCATCGCCTCCACTGACAAAATATATGTCAAAATAGTTTAAGGTATGTGGAATCATTCGAATACAAACTTTAACCCTCCGAGCGGCGCAAACGTCTTTTTCCGTTTTCCATGTTCAGTTCAAGAGCAGACAGCCCGTATTTATATTTTCTTAAACAATCATGGCTAAAGTATTCTTAAGATTTCAGAGATAAAAAATACAAAAAACGATCGATTCATTTACTTTAAAAGGTAAGCTTTCTAACCTGATAGCTAAAAGTTCAAAATAATTGGGCGCTCAGAGGGTTAAATCTAAACTGTACGTCCCACTTAACAGAAATATCTATATGGTACGAATTCATATTGCAAAGTTTAAAGTTTAGTGACAAACTGAGTCCTACTGAATTGTACGAACATTCCGAGTTAAAATGATAATCAAAACACTTTTTACTTGCCTGCGGCAATCAGACCTCTCGCTAAGGCTTGGGCCATACCACCAGCACCGACAAACCCAATCCGCAACATCTGAGAAATTTAGATTCAAAATAGAAGGACAAACATCTAGCAAAACAGACGTCAATTCTATAAAATGAATTCAAAAGCACTTAAGAACAGATGTGGAAGAAACTGTCGCGCAGACGATATCTGAAAACGAAATGGCACAACTCATCGATAGCAATGCGGGTTTCTATCTGCTTCGAGTGCACACGTAGTATCTCCACAGTTAATTGGTTTACCGGAAAAAACAAATAGAACGATATTCTGATAGAACGAACTTGGGAATATCCAATGATAATGTTGTTGGTTTGATTTTATCAGGTGTGAATAAATAAAAATGTCTTGCTTCAGATTGTTCTGTTCAAATTCTGATGATGTCTCCTTCTTACCCGCAAAAAGGTAGATAAAAGCGAGTTCGAAATAATTTGCGAGAATTTCTTTCTGTTTCCAATTTTGAAATAAAGTTTACTCAGGTAATTGCTACATGCTGATTTTTGTTTGTTCAGGAATGATTTCGTATGAATCCATGATGATTTCTGAGAAAATGTTTTTCTTCTGTATTAAGTTGCAGCATACATCATAACTAGTCTTTCGAAATGTAAATAAAGAAATGACGAATTTTTTAGATAATAAAGAAGATATTCTGATTTCGAGTTCAGGAGAAAGGATTTAAATGGTGAAAAACTTTCAACAAATTCGTTTTGAAATTTTCATTCATTCAAAATCATTTTGTGTGTGTGTGTGAAAATAAATATTGCTAATGCTTTCTTAAAATTCTCTAAGCCAACTGATTCGTTCAAATATTGATCAATAGCGTTCAACATAGAGCACTAAAGTGTACGTTACTTCACATTTCGATATAAATATTACAGAGTATTATAGAGGATACTCTTGAAGCACAAGCTTGATTACAAGCTTTGGAATTAAAATCATGACGCCACTAAAGTTTTCTAATTTTAATTCCAACTTTTATTATATGATACTTTTTAATCTCGCTTCCAGTGATTTTCAATCTTTTATTAAACATTCTATTTAACTAGTAGTTCTGTAAACAGTAGACCTCGCTCCCCCCAAATAAAAAAAATCTAAGATTTTCTCTTCATCGCATTTTTTAAAAGTTTAGCAAATGCTATTCATTGTGAAGACAGCATTGTTTTCAGTGACACCTGACATCATAATTTGACTGGTGTACAAAAGTTTAGCACAATTCTTATGGAGCCACAAATTGGGGGTTAATATGGATAAAATGGTTTGCAATTTGCTGAATTAGCAAAACATCCCTAGTTTTTTTACTTCGCTTATCTTTAAACGGCATATCGAAATATTTTGAAAAAGTTAGCACTGAAAATTCACAGAGAGAAATTGAAACCTTAAATTGGTTATTTAAAAAATATCATCGAGAAAATTTCACTATTAAATAGGCATCAAATTAAAATATTTTTTCCAATTCACTTCGTTCGAACTAAGAAGATGGAACTCAAAATAACTTGGCGATAAATATTCCAATTTTTCAAAGAAATATATATAAGCGAAAAGTTGTCGTTGCTATGAAGATCAGACGATTTATAAGGCAGGCGAAATTATTTTGGCGAGATCGCATTTCTTGGCGAGAAGCGTCTGATAATTCCATTTAGGCTTAACAATTATAAGCGAATTTTTAAAGTTTTTTAAATTGGTTACTGTGCCATATAAGATAAAAAAAGAAATGGTTTAGATGGTAAATGAGCTTAAATATAAATTTAGAACTAAAAGATAGCCAAAGATTATTAGCGAAAAGCGGATAACGATTTGATTTGATTGGGTTTTTTGGGAATTTTCAGCAACAAAGGCTATTATCCCCTATTCATTGCATAGTTCTTTTCAATCCGTAATCAAAAAAGAGACGAACATTGCCATCAAAAGACGGGCTAATTTATTGTCGATCTCATTCTGTCAAGAGAAAAAAAATGGCACCTTCCTAGAAGGGCCTCCATATTCTTTTTTCACTTAGCCATAAGCGAATTGTGTTTATTTACAACTCTGATGTCATTATTTTAATTTTTGGTTGCCACTCACTCTTTTTTACCAATTAATATAATAATTATATATAATTAAAATAATTATTTTATTACCGAATTAAAATAAATAGAAATAAAACATTTACACCGTTTTCTATTGCTTCAAGAAATACTTCCTGCCAAATTTGAAAGAAATCTAACAACGCATTTGGTCATAATCGCGTAAAAAACATACAGACAGACGAGTGCAAAATGCTGGAATTAAAACGTAGACCTCGGTCAATTATCAGAGTATTCCATGAAAGGTACCACATTTAATTCATTTCAAATCATTCAATCCAATTCATGCCAAATTTAATTCATTTCAAATCATTCAATCCAATTCATGCCAAATTTAAGAGTCATTGTTACTATATCTTTTTATAAACTTTGCCTTTCCGCAAAAAATTTTATGCTTGTCTTCATAAAACTGTAGCTCATATCAATGATGCAAAAATTAAGCATTAATTTCCCATTAATTTAAAAACATCAATTCACGATTTGTCCAGAATTTTCTTTTGAATATAAAAACAGTTTATTGAGTTCTCAAACAGATGCCAAAAGGCTTAGTCTTATATTTCCGTTATTCTTTTTCCCACACTTTAGAGAAAATTCCGAAGAAGGTTTATGTACAATAAAAATCTGTACAATAAAGAAGTGACCTGAAAAGGGATCATTTTAACCACCTACTGCATCTATTCGTACACTTGGACTTGATTCTCAGACACAAGCTTAAAACTGATAATGATATTTGTAGAAATTTCGATAGAAACTTGGAAATATTGAGTATCTTGTGTGCGCGATTTTGGGTGTAAACTGCCTGGACCAACTGTCAGATAGTCGAGCAGACCGCTCTTTGTCATGAACGTTCTCCGACCTTTCTTGAATTATTTCATCCACTTTCGCTGGCTTGCCACTGTATATTTCACATATCTGGCGATGAACACTTGCAGGCTTCATGCTTTTTCCAGCTAAAAAAATCTGCAAAAAATCTTTAAAAAAATCTGCAGAAAGTTTTAAGGTATTTGGAACATGTTTTCTTCGGATTTTCTGCAGAAAAAAATGTAGAATATCCGAATAAAAAATATTCCAAATACCTTCAGATTTCTTGCAGTCAAGGCCTAATTATTAATTTGAATTAATGT
>BGPR01017025.1:0-33391 GCA_013235015.1 Araneus ventricosus
TAACATTATTAAACAGAGTGTTTGTTTAAAAACGAAGTTATAACATTTTGTTGAGTAGATTAACACAGGTCTGCAACCAAAAAACTGCATAGGATTTTTTAACTGTTTCTTATAGATTTTTACTCACTGAAACCGGGAAAAATATTTAAAAAATTCCATCACGTCAGGTTTTCTTGCAAAACTCATGTTTTTAGTTTAATTAAGCGTAAAATTTCTCTTTTTTAATCTGAAATCTGGTCTCATATTCTTGAGTCAAAAACCCATACCCAATAATGATTTTATATATTAATTTTATATTTCTAAGAATGACACCCACCTTCAAGTTTGGATGATATCCGGAGTGATTCTGAGGATGGAGACACATTACCTCACCAGGACGAATCTAGCTCAGATTTTTCTGTTGATGAGAGACCCCAACCATTTTCTCAGAGCTAGCTTAATGATCTAGTTAGATATTTAGGCCTTTCTAAAGATGGATCTGAATTGCTAGTGTCAAGACTGAAAAATAAAAATCTCTTGACACCTGGATCTTCATTCTCCTGATACAGGCACCGAGAGAAGGAATTAACTCAGTTTTTCTCCAAAGAGGGAAACTCGTTTTTGTAATGATGTTCAAGGCCTAAAGAAGTGCTTTGACGTAAAATATGATCCATCTCAGTGGCGTCTATTCATAGATTCGTCTAAAACAAGCCTTAAAGCAGTATTGCTGCCTAATGGTAATTCATTTACATCACTTCCTTTAGAACACTCTGTGCATTTGGAAGAAAACTATAATGATTTGTCTATGATTCTTGAGGAAATCAACTATCAAGAACATCGTTGGATGGTAGTGTTAAATATATCATGAAAGAATAGTTTTTTGTTACTTTTTTCCAATTATAAGAAAAATCATGCATAGTTAATTGTAATAAAATATTGATTTTTTTTTCTTCGCAGTTGTGCTTTTTTAATGCAAACTCCCCAAGTTTTGGAAAAAAAACTGTACGTGATGGAGGGAAATGGAGGTCATTTTTGGATTCAGCACCCTAAAAAACATAAAATTTACCAAAAATATCCCATGCAGCTGCAAAAGAATTTTTTTTGCAGACCTGTGTAATTCATGAAACAATTCTTCCAAGGTAATGTTAATAATCTTAATTCTTCCATAGTTAATGAATACTTTTTATAAAACAATGTGCTGTGCTGAATCTTATTTTACGGAACTTTCGTCAGAAACGATGCACAAAGTTGTAAGGAAAATTGCTTTTTCTACACGATCTTTTAGAATAAAACCAGGTAGTCAAGGAGCAATACTTCACTTTAAGACCGGAATACCTCTGTGGTCTGTATCTACTATCCACTTCACTGCCAGAATAAAACCAACAAGTCAAACTTCCTTGACTCGTCTATAATACATGATAGCACAGATTTCTATATACATCCGTTGAATGAATGAATGCAGAAAGTAATTTTTGGGGCCCGTGGCCCCCGAACGGGGCCTAATCCCCGGTAATGATAAGTTGGTGATGCTGGATAATTTCAGTTCTGGGAATTAGATGATCTGCTGCTGTTGTTGGAGGCAAAGGTTGTGTGGGTGGAAGTCCATCTGGATCTTGTGGGATTGTTGCTGGAGCACTGCAAGAACTGGTGCCTGTAAAGAGTAGCTGTTGCTGTTGAGAGAACTCATATCTTAGGATGTGATAATTTTTCGTTAACTGCTCTGATAGGGAAGTGACATGCCGTTTGGAACTGCTCTTCAGGATTTTAAAATGTATTGGAAGAATGGGGCGGGGGGCAAGGGTCAGAAACAGGTAGCAGGGGAAGCTAATTCTAATAGTTATCAATTATAATAGCAAGATGCAAGCGCTGTGCAAGATTAAAATTTTATAGAAATTTGTTTCGTAATTAAAATGTTAAAGCTTACGCTTGCAGTTTATTACGTGCGCAAGTCAGTAAAGTCAGAAATCTTAATATATTTGCTTATTTCAACGCCTAATAAAAACTACGAATAAGAATTCAAAGTTTTGTATTGAATCCTTTCTTTTCAAAGGAAATTCCTCTGATCAGGAAAATATTATAGACTCATGTAACTGATTATAACTGCATATAGATGGCGTTGTATCTCGTTTACCATTCTGCATTTATCAACAGATAGATTAGGCTTCTTTTCAGTGTTAACTAGATGACAAATTCGATTGCAGTAGTCAACAAAGAATAGAGTTCGATTTAAGACTGCGTATTATTAGGAAATTCTGCTTACCACTATAGGGATTTTTCGAATACTTATATTCTGTTTTTATCAAGCGATTTTTTATTCGTAGCTCAAAATATTACAAGGGTGCATTCTGATTTTGTTTCCTATCTAATTTTTCTTTATAAACAAGGCCGGATTTATCCCTCGAGGGCCCTCTTCGCATATTCCAAGACCAGAGAAATTAGTATTGATTTTAATTTAATTTCTGTGTAAGCAGTTTTAAGTAGCAAATCTCGATGAGCTAAAATAGTAAGCATTTAATTGAGGATCACTTTCTAAAGCGTTGATTTCAGGATATCACTTATAATAAGTGCAAAATTAAAATTTAAAAGCAATTTTATACAAAATAGTGAAAATTAAAAAAGGCAAAACTTTTGTTAACAAAATCTAAATACTATTTAGTTACAGATCGGACATTTTATAATTTAGAAAGCAAAATATTTCTTTAGAATTACGAAACAATGTAATATAAAACTTACAGAAGGTAATTAATTAGGAATGTTGTTAGAAAAATATCCAAAAATTTAAACGAGTCTTGATTTTAATTTAAATAAGTTCGAGTGCACGGCTTTTGTAAATTCAACGAAAACGCAAATTAATTAAATTATTCTGAAAATTCCTCAAAAATAAATAAACAAAACGAAATCTCGAACCCTTGGGGCCCCCTAAAGTTGCTTCTCCCAAAGTCAGTTGCCTATTTATTATACTGATCCTGTTTATAAAGCTATTCTGCGTGTTAGTCATGTTTCAGAGGTGAGATGTTGAGTGCTTCTCTGATATCAAATTGTTCAAGGGAATTGTCTGGAATAAATTAATTTTTTCAATTGAATTTTTAGCAATTGAAGTAAGCAAACTTATAGGTTGGAAATTTGAGGAAGTTATGAATCCTTTTAAAGCATAAGAAGCATAATTGTAGTGGCCTATTTCTAAGAATTCGTGTAATAAGATAGAAGCAGCCACTTAGAAAATAGTTGTAGGATACAAGCAGTTGACTTAAAATTGAAATGCTCATGATTATAATATTTATAATTTTATCTAATTCCTAATGTTTCATATGTTCACCAATTCCTATATTTCATAATGTTTTCAGGAGATATTCCTAATGTTTCATTCCTTGATCTCTGAAATCATTTGATTTTTGGTGAAAAAAGAGGGGAAGAGGGGTGTAGGATTTTGAGTGTTTCCGTTTATGTAGTTAAATACTCAGTGGCGGCTCGTCCATTAGGGCTGCAGCACCTTCTGAAATTATTTTAAAAGTTTGTTTTTTCGCTTTTTAATCTTATTAGGTTACTTTTTCTCATTGAAAAGTTCGATCAGCAACGAAAATCGAGAGGGGGAAAAAAGCGAAAACAAAGAAAGAAGACAGAAGATGCATCAATAAATAGGAGATACAGTGTAGCGAGCTTACGTGCAGTTAACACATGGGAGCAATTATTAGATTAAATTATATTTTAGAAAACGAGGCATATTTAAGTTCACAAGAAAGAAGGCGTTTAGAATCACAAACATCGAACTTTATTCATTTGTATCGTTTCTATAATAACAACTCTCTTTGTTGCCAGTTTTGAAAAAATAAACTTCGCGACAACAAAGATAATATCATACGCAGAGAGAGCTGCTACATCATCACCCCTTCCCCAGTAACAACATAGTTACGATACAGTTGCAATTTGCAAAAATAACAAATTTTTCAACATACATGCAATTGTATACAAAAGTGAATATATATATATAAAATACATGAAATTAATATGAAATAACAATGAATAGTATGTAATTAATCTTGGTTACGCGCTGGGAACTTCACACGTCTACCAAAGCGTGTAGTTTTTTTCTGGACATCTTTGTCCATCAAATCTGATTGTTGTTTTTCAGTTTCTTAATGTGCAGTCAGATTTTCGTTGGGCAATGGTGGTGCAGTATCTAATTTCTTGTAATGAGGCGCGTCTACCTCAGTTAACAGCAAATATGCTGGTTTCAATCTGTTTACAGATATATTGATATCCTTGTCGGTAAACCTGGAGTTTACTGTGCCAGCCTGCTTCTCGCCAATTCTTCTTGGCGCAATTTCATGTGCCGTCGCCAAATACTGTTTTGGATGTGCAATACGCTTTCTGTTGCTCGCTTGCGCATGCGTCAACTGAAAACGAGAGATTGAGCATGCAATGCCTGCGGCATTTCAAGTGTGAACCGGGCAAATTTTTTAACTTAAAAAATATCAGCGTCTTCGCTTTCAGCATAGCGGAATAATCGTATCTTCGCTTATTCATTGAGAAACGAAACACACATAATAACATATACGGTACTGAACCGATGTTCCATCCGAAGAATTCCAAACGAAGTTTTATTCAAATTCGAATTTATCGACCAATTGCATCGAAGAATTGAACAAAACAGTTCAATCGAAACGTGACGCAATATAGCCAGATAAGTAAAACACCGATGAAAGGATGAATTTGTGCGCATGCGCGCTTGTCACTCGTTAAAAACATCTAGGCGCAACCAAGCAAATGTTCTCTCATTACCGTTCTTGGCGGCAAACAGTTGGCGATCCTAAGAGGAACGAAGTAGGTGGGCACCGTAAACTCCAGGTTAACCTCCTTGGTGTCTTTGATTGTGACAGCAAAATACTTGTCGTGTCTTTTCACAACTGCAAAAGGTCCATCATAAGGAGGTTCTAATGGTTTTCTAACTCTATCAATGCGTATGAACACATGTGTACAAGTATGCAAGTCCTTATGGACAAAAATCTTTTGAGAAGGATGTCGGCGAGTATCTAGTGGTTTTAACAATTCCATTTGTTTTTGTAGCTCTTTAGCAAACGTATCGGTATCCAAGATACTTTTGGGTTTCGCAAAAAATTCTCCTGGTAACCTGATAGGTTGTCCGTAAACCATTTGTGCAATGGTGTAATTTGTATCACCAAGCAAAGCCGATCTTAGTCCCAACAAAACTGTTGATAAGGTTTGAGTCCATTTTATAGAATTGTGTGCTCTGATCGCAGCCTTTAAGGTCCGATGGATCCTTTCAATTTTACCATTACATTGTGGGTGATATGCTGTGGTTAAGCATAATTTAAATCCACAAATAACACCAATGTTTTTAAAGAGCTCAGATGTAAACTGACTATCTTGATCAGTGATTACACGGTAAGGCATTCCAAAACGTGAAAACCAGTGATCATAAAATTCTCGAGCTACTGTTTCAGCCGTCGCATTTGCTAAAGGAATAAATTCGATCCAACATGTGAAACGATCTATGCAGGTAAGGCATTACGTTTTCCCTTCAGAAGTAAGAAACGGGCCAATGATGTCAATATGGATAATACTGAATCTATCATCTACTTCTTTGTAAGTGCTAATTTGTGCACGAGTATGTCTATTAATTTTGTTCTTTTGACAATGGGTAAAAGATTTTGCCCATTGGGTGATATCCTTTTGAATGTTGAGGCAAATAAATCTGGAAGCTATTTGTCTAACTGTAGATTTCACACCAGGGTGAGCTAAGTTGTGAAATATTTTAAATATATGCATCCTAAAATCTTGAGGTATAAAAGAACGAATTTTTGTTGTTGAAATATCACACCAAAGTAGCTTACCAGAATCCAAAGGATATTGCTTAATATGTAAAGATGGTTTCGAGTGCAGCTCGTTAAGATCTTTATTATCGCTTTCTGCATCCGCAATTTCATCATAGTCTATTTCAGAGATAGATTCTATCCTGGATAACGAATCTGCAACGATATTTTCTTTTCCGCCAATGTGACGAATATCTGTTGAAAACTCTGATATATATTGTAAATGACGTAGTTGTCTTGGTGAGGCTTTCTCATTCTTTTGCTGAAAAGCAAACATCAAAGTTTTGTGACCAGAGTATATTGTAAATTGCCTTCCTTCTAGTATATGCTTGAATTGTTTGATCGAAAGATAAATTCCTAATAGTTCTCTGTCGTAATTACTATATCCTTTCTGAGCATTAGTTAACTTTTTGGAAAAGAAGGCTAAAGGTTTCCAACTATCTTCTTCAAACTGTTTCAGTACGGATCCAACTGCGTAGTCTGAAGCATCAGTGAAGAGAGCTAATGGTGAATCAGGATTAGGAAAACTTAATAATGTAGCATTTGCTAGATCTTTTTCACATTGCGCAAATTTTTCTTTTGCTTCTTCGGTCCACGGAGTTTTGCTTTGATCTTTTTTCTTGGTACCTTTTAAATACTCATAGAGTACCGCCTGATTTTTGGCAGCATTTTTGATATATCGCTTATAAAAATTAATTAGACCAAGAAAAGTACGCAATTCGTGAATGGTTTCCGGTAATCTATAATTCAAGATGGCATTTACTTTTTCAGAAAGGGGTTTCGATCCTTCCGGAGTAATCATGTATCCTAGAAATTCTAATTGATTCACTCCCATAACCGGCTTTCCAAGATTTATACGAAGACCATATTGCTCTAATCGAGAGAAAACCACTTTTAGATGCTCTGAATGTTCATCTTCCGTTGAAGAAGCTACTAAAATGTCATCTAAATATGCGAAAACAAAGTCCAATCCGAAAAACACTTCATTGATGAATCGTTGAAACGTAGATGGGGCGTTTCTTAATCCGAAGCTCATTAAGTTAAACTCGTATAACCCAAATGGCGTTATTATTGCTGTTTTTTGTTTATCTTTTTCAGCAATTGGAATCTGAAAGTAAGCCTTGAATAGGTCAATTTTCGAAAATATTTTCGTTTGTTTTAATATATGGTGAAAACCCTCTATTCTTGGGATAGGATAACGATCGGGAACCGTTTGTGCGTTTAATCGCCTGTAGTCACCACACGGTCTCAAACTCCCATCCTCCTTAGACACTAAATGAAGTGGACTGGCCCATGGAGACTTTGAAGGTCTAATTATGAAGTTTCCTAACATAAATCTGAATTCCTGTTTGGCCAATTTTATTTTATTTCCATCTAATTGGCGAGCTTCTGAAAAAACAGGAGGGCCTTTAGTAGCTATATAGTGCTTTACTTTATGTTTTGAGTTGCAAATGAACAGATTTGGTTTTGTTAAATTCGGATACTGTAATAACAAATCTGCACATCGAGACTTTTTGTCAGTTGTGCTTATGCTATCTGCATTTGCTACGCACGTAATATGACTTCGAATAGATAAATTTGTAACACCATCTATTAATTTTTTGTTATGCATATCAATAATCAATTGAAATTTAGTTAAAAAATCTTTGCCTAAAATAGCTTTTGTGACGGCAGCAATTATGAATGGAAACTGAAAATCACGACGTAATCCCAAATCCAGATTTAACACCTTTATACTATAAGTTGAAATTTCAGTGCCATTAGCAGCATATAACTGATATTCTTCTTTCTTCTTATTTTGAGACGTAGCTGGAATTATGCTAACATCAGCCCCGCTGTCTACGAGAAAGTTCAAATTTGATCTTCGGTCACGGACGAATAAGCGAAATTTGCGACATTCCTTTACATTTTCTGCAGCAGAGTTTGTCGCTGAACTTACTGCAGACTTGAATTTTCCTGATTTTCTTGTGGTTTTTGAGTCCAACTGCAAGGAGGTTGACATTTCTCCGGAAAACATTTGGTTCCAAATCGAAAGTGGAAGTAACACAATTTCCCTTTTGAATTGAAATCATGGCGCCGGTTTTTTCGGCTTCGAGATCGATTACGGAAATAATTGTTATTCCGCGTTCTCGGTCTAGCTCCAGTACGTATACATAATGCAGAAATTTGCTGCTCTAAATTTTTAACTCTATCTAACAATTCGTTAGAAGAATTGTGTTCATAGCTTGAACTGTAAATTTCGGTTTTAGGGCTCATATCGCAAATTTTGTCAGTCATAACCGCCAAACTATCAGTATCTTCTTTACTGACGATTAAGATATTTTAAATAGAGTCGGGTAGTTTTACAAGCCATAAAGTCTTAATCAAATTTTCAGAAACATCTGATGTAGCTACTGATCTTAATTTTTGTAACAACTGACTAGACTTTAAATCACCTAAGTCAATACCAGTGATTAAACGTTGAATTCTTGCATTTTCAATCTATTTAAATAAATTCAAGAGTCTAGTTTTGGAATCCGTATATTTAGTTTGGCTATCACTGCGTATGATATCCCATACATTTTCAACAAATTTGGGATCCAATTGAGAAGTCAAATAGTTAAATTTTGTGTTAATGCTTGTGCAGAAATCTGTTTTACATGGTTCCTCCAAATTATTTTAAACGTCGAAAAATTATTTCTACGAAATTTTTAAAAATTATTTCTACGACATTCGGTGATTTTTTTAAATTTTCTGTTGACATTTATTGGGCTAACAATGATTTGTTAAGAATTAGCCGTTTCAGTCTCAATTTCATTTCCTGTGGAAACACAAAGATTACCTGAGTGTGCTTAGTAAATGCTGGCATGAAATTTTATACAGTCTGCAGCAGTCCGTCTAACCTGTAAAGCTGCACATTCACCAGACGGCTGTTCTACTCCATTTTGACCAACGACCGGTTTGTTTTCCACCCATGCAATCGACAGATTTAGGCAGGTCACTCACAGACGCCCCAAAGCGCACTACCGTCTGCTTCTATCCTCCCTAGTACTACTCCCGCCAGACTGACTCCCACACACCTCCACTCCCCCACACGGGGCATTTCCGCGTTTTGGAGAGAGCCCCTCCCCTTCGCGCCCTGATGTCTCCAGTCTAACAGGAACTCAAAAGCACTTCCCCCCCAACTCTCCACACATACACGGGTGATTTATCGCTCGCCTCAAAGAATCGTTTTTCATTTTTATAGCCTAATGGGTTGATTGGATAACAGTCTCTTTGGAATTCCAACCCCGCGACCAATTTTCATCGGGATTCCACATTGACGAACGGTTTCGCCTTCCTGTGTTCCAAACAAAGTGGAGTGGAGCACTGATGAATGTCTCACTGAAGTGTAATTGGTAAGGGTAAATTCGTCTGATGTTCTGATTTGTGTTTCTTGGTGTCAAATAATACACCCATAAATGTGTGTACTTCATTTATTTCACTAACTAAGCAGTATATTAATGTCGTTAACACATAGCCGACTTTTTCGTTTTGGAACTATATAATTTTTGTTGTTCTGGTGTAAAGAATACATACAGCGATCAAATAGTTCCTGATATAGTTTACGGATTCAGTTTCCATTTTGGTAAATTCAATTCAACAGATATGCATTATTCGAAAACGATGCCGAGAAAGTCGTACTCTGTTGACTCCTTTCGAAAACAAAATTTAAATGAGACTTAAATTTTAATCAGAAGCCTCGAACCATTAGTCGAGCGTATTGTTGCATGATAATGTTTAAGATTGAATTATTCTGTCTTTATATATATACTAGTTGATATACCCGGCGTTGCTTGGTTTAGAAATATTTTCAAGTCTAAGTACTTATAATATTTTAAGCTTAATAAAAGAGTTTTTCGCAGCAGCGTCTTTCGGTTTTCGCTCATCCACTACCTTGTTATCTGACCTCTTCGATCAGCAGTTCAAACCCTCTCTTCTTCTCATCTCTGGATTTTTAACCGCCTGGAACGATTCTAATAATCCTTGATACAATTTTTGTCTTCCTCGTTATTGCTGCGGCGACAACAGAAACTGCTTCACATCCTGGATTTCATTACCATTATCCAAAGTACCTTTCTCTTCCTTTTTGTATCTGGGTGCCTGATCGGAGAAGCACTGCAGAGTGGCCCTTCTATTTCTCCGTAGGTTCTCTCCTTTCGGTAGCAACCGGACTCAATAATATTTGAATGAATTTTCATGTTCTGCTCATTGGGATCAATTACAAATTTGCAAATATTAAAAGAAGCATCGCATAAAGAGAGTAAATAACTAATGTCTGGCTTAACGTTAACTGTGTAAATAAATTGAAAGATGCGCAGGCTGCGAAATGTTTGCGGAAATTATGCCTTTCTGTAAATATTCAACGACAGCAATATTTTTATCATAATTTTTAACAGTGGAAAAAACATGGGAATAAAGGATTTGATAAAATAATAAATCGGTTAGAATTTAATTACAATAATATAAATCATTGTTACAGATTGTGTTTCAAATGAATTTCGAAATTTTTATTAAATATAGGGAAAAAGAACGTATGCCATTTAAATTCAGATCAGTAAAAATAAAATTATCTGCTATTTAAGATAGTATATTAATGATCTTGGTGCAATATATATTTCAGAAAATGTTGGCGGAAACTTGAGAAAAAACATCAAAAATTGGCTTAATTTTTACATGCGACATAATACCGGAAATGAAAATTCTGCCTTGGGAATAAAAATGTCCGAAGAAAACAATATTTTCTGATATGAACTTTAACAGTGGCAAATGCACGTGAATGAAAGATATGATAAACAGTAAATTAGCTTGAGTTTAAATTCACAAGAATAGAAAGTGTTGTTAAAAGTTGCGTTAAAATAACATTTTGAAACTTTAATTACAATTAGAGAAAATATTGTACGGTAATGGAATAACTATCATTAAAATGGTAATTGTTTGCTCTTTAGGATGGCGTAAAAATAATTTTCTTGTAATAAATATTCCAGAAGTTAATGGCAAAAACGTCTAAGTATTAAGCTTAACAGGGCTAATTTTCGTTATTTATTTAAATATCTTAAGAACTAATTAACTCTGAAAGTTGAAATAGCACTATTGACCTAGAAATGTGCTCTAGAATGTTGTGTACAAATATCATGTCGCTACGGTTCACCGTTTAGGAGGAGTTCTTGTGACCGACAGACAGACAGATACATGTATTTTCTGCTTTATATTATAGATATTTAATTTACTCTTAATTATAGCAATGATATCGTGCACGCCAGAAATATATTTAATATCGTCGCAACGCGAATGTCTATAAACGCAGTGAAAAATATTGTTGGAAAATATACTCAAATAACATTTTATGGGGTTTTTTTGTAACTAGAGAAAAATTATAAGAATATGAAATTTCTAACACGGAGATGCCATTAATATTTTATTTTTTAAATTTTAAAGTGGTGAAAAATTTTTTTTCTGCTATAATATTCTTCTAAGTATTTGAGGAAAAGCATTAAATTTCAAATTATTTTTAATTAAAAATCTAATTAAAATTTTGAAGAACAACCGTAACCCAAGAAGTAACTACTACTATTTGGTAGTTCCAGGTCCAACGTCTTTTGATATAGAGCGCTTTGAACGCTTTTTCATCATGCATGTCGTAATTTACAGATTGTATACATTCAGCAAACATTATCATATTAAAAGCTCGTCAAACTGAATCGCCATATGTGCGAACCCACGTATAACACTGGACAACAAAAAAATCTTTTTTTTCATGTTGCTTGAGAAAGAAAGGGCTATACCTATGTATTTTTGTGCCCTGATTTCAAATCTGTTAACCGTTTTTTTCAATCGCCCATAGTTTTTGAGCAACGTAGTAACTCTTATTATATACATTAGGAAATCATATTGAGCTTGCAATATTTACACAGGCATATTAAAATGTTACAAACCTT
The DNA here is from genome assembly GCA_013235015.1 of Araneus ventricosus. Taxonomy (NCBI): domain Eukaryota; kingdom Metazoa; phylum Arthropoda; class Arachnida; order Araneae; family Araneidae; genus Araneus; species Araneus ventricosus. The sequence goes on from BGPR01017025.1 coordinate 11,768, forward strand.
CACTTTCTTGTGTACTTGGCCTGTCGACTGTGCTTGGCTTGAGGAATATCCATTTTCAATGTCCAAATATAGTCGGCTAACATTTTGGAATTCCATTTCCCTCCGTAGCGAACTCCCATATTTGAGATATCCTGATGGAACCGTTCACCATGCTCGTCGCTTACTGGTCCAAGGTTTTCAGGATAGAATTCTAAGTGAGAGTGCAAGAAATGGATTTTCAACGACATGTTGCATCCCATGGTTTTGTTGGCCTTTAAGCAAGTTATTGACGATTTGCCTTAGTCTTCCGCTTTGTGATTTTCGAAGACGTTTTCTTATAACTCCTTAAACGATGTCCATGCCGCGGCTTCCTTCTTAGTCAGTTTACTCTCAAACACCAGATTCTTCATTAGTTGTCTAAATTGAGGCCCAACAAATATGCCTTCCTTAATTTTTGTTTGACTCACTTTTGGAAACTTCAGACTTAAGTACTGAAATCCACTTCCTCCACAGTCCATCGCTTTAGCAAAATTCTTCAAACCTAATTTGATGTGCAATGGAGGCAAGAGAATTTTTTCTGATGCAACTAGTGGTTCGTTCTCTTCATTCTTCACACCCGGTATGAGGAATTGTCACTTGGGCCACACCTTCTTGATGTAGAGCTTTTTTTCTGTCCCTACTGTCCCACTGGCACAGAAAGCAAAAAAACTTGGTATAGCCTGCTTGCAATCCAACTAAGACGGCAATCACTTTCAAATCGGCGCATATATGCCAAGAATGCTTGCTGTACTCAATACTGGACAACATATGCTTCAAGGTTTCATATGTTTCTTTCATACGAACGGCTGCATTCTACATGAATCGAAGGGTGCTTGTTACCATTGTGTAACAGAATTGTTTTGCTATAAACAAACGCCATTCTTGAGGGTTATATTGTAGTTCTAGAGCCTTAAACGACGAGTCAACATCATCACAAAATATGACATCACCATCTTGACAAAAGCTTCCACGTGCTGCCAAACAGAAACATCTGTCCTCACAAAGTGGCTCATGCATTGAATCGTATTTGCGTTGCAGGATTCTCGATCCAAAAACGCCTGTTATAATTTTTGACATAGAGCCTTTTCTTTATGAAAATTATAATTGTAAGAGCATTTCAAACCCAAAAATTATCTTCTTGGCCAGCAATCAATTTTTTCAGAAAGTATTTTTGACACAAGATCCGACATATTACAATGCCATTTTCTATGTACTTGTAAGCAATTACGAGTAGTGTTGCTCAAAAACAGCGTGTTATAGAGGTTTTTAGAGATTATATTAGGGTTCAGTGACCATAAAAACACCATTATCAGTCAAGATCTCAAAGGCAACAAAAAAATATCCTGGCTACGACATTGATTCAAACAAAAGAAAGGAGTGGACAGAGGTTTTAGTGAGAGTTCATGTTGCATAAAATTGGAGGGTGATAGACAAATTCTGATTGGTTTTTCGAATTCAGAGCGTGAAAATACATAAGAATTAGCTAAAATCATACGGGCAACAAAATGGTTGTTGTCCAGTGTAATCAGTGACGAATCGGAGGGTGTTATAAGGTTGCAGCGCTATAGCACCCCCCTCCCTCTTTTTTAAAAATAAAACATATAAACATTGCTTTGTTTGACAAGCTCGAAAATTTTCCCACTTTCGTAGTCATGCCACTCGTACTTGTAGCGTTAACGCGGTCGAAAACATTTTTTTAGCTGAGTGTTCCTCAACCTTTCAGTATTTGCGACCCAGTTTCCAATCAAACTTTTCATCGCCCCCCATACAATAACTTTATATAAAATAATAATGTAATTTTGGATTGATTTTTTTTGTTGTTCTCAGCTAAATATAGAAAAAGTTCTCACAATTTCTATTTCTAATATCAAACCTTCTTTCGAACAACTTTTATCTACAAGACAGGCTAGGGAGTCACTAATAATTATTAAACTGGATTTTAATTCAGTATTTATCAGTTAATTAATAAATACATTGTGAAGGACTGATAAAATCCTATTTAAAAGTGTATTATATCAGTGTTAATGTGTGTTTTATTTTTAATTATGTCAGAATGTTTTTTTACTTTCCTTTTAGTAAATTAATCAATTTTTTAATAATATTTTTTTCAATATGCTCGCTCCCACATTCAGCGTCAGCACGCCCCCTAGGGGGCGCGCCTCACAGGCTGAGAGTCGCTGTTTTAGCTAGTTATTTCATTATGTTTTTTTTAAATTATTGAATGCATTGTAGTGTCCTTTGTGATTATTATTGTCAGGTGAGTAAAGTTAAAGTGTTTTGACTTACATAAGCCATGTAGTAACGACAATACAAAAGTTTTATGACCTCAGACCTCCGCTTAACCAAAATTCTGGATTCGTCACTGCGTGTATTCAAACAGAATTGCGTGTATTCACAGGGGAGTTAAAAAATTTTCCACAATAAAAAGTCGTTTGTATGCTTCCAGCCTAAATTTGTTGTATGTTAAGATGACCAACTTTTTTTAAATTAAAAGGGGAGGCACAAATAAATTGAAGAAAATGTCTTAAATAAAAGAAACATTGTATTCATTGTAACAATAATACAACATACGCTATAACATGATAAATGTGTAATAGAAACTTTGTAAGATTTCATATTGTAATTATGCTTACATGCCTCGATTATTATTTAAATCAGTACTTTCTCACTGAATGAATATTTTTGCCTCTTTATCATCTACTAACAATATACTGGGAATATCTGGACAAGAACATATTCTTCATATTGAATTTTACGGCAAGTGCTGTAGCTAGAGTACCAGCATGCAATCTCAATGTCTCATTTGTCCAAAAGTCATTAGCAATTGAAAAACCCCGATTGGTATTCGAGTGCAGAGATTTACAGATTAGCCAAGAAATATTGAAAAGGAGGACATTTAGAGGACACTTTTCGATGAAGGACAGAACTTACAAAAGAAGGACTGTCCTCAATAAAGGAGAACGGTTGGTCACATTATGTATGTACAATGTCTTGTGCACTCTGGGTGATAATGATTAGGAGTTGACAGACTTTCAAAAGTTTTGACAAGCATGTAATAAATTGCTGAAAAAACCCGATTGGTATTCAAATACAGAGATTTACAGATTAGTCTAGAAATATTGAAAAGGGGGACATTTAGAGAACACTTTTCGATGAAGGACAGAACTTACAAAAGAAGGACTGTTCTCCCTAAAGGAGGACGGTTGGTCACCTTACGTATGTACAATGTCTTGTGCACCTTTGGGTGATAATGATTAGGAGTTGACAGACTTTCAAAAGTTTTGACAGGCATGTAATAAATTGCTGCTTGAAAGCCATACGGCATTTAGTAATTTTGGACAGTAGTGGGACGATGTTTGTCGGTTTTAGAGAAGGTTCCAGCTCTGGTGCACCTTCCGAAGCGTCTCCGTAACATCGGAAATATCTTAACGGTTGCCCAGAAGGTTGTTTCCATTATTCCGGCGAAGGCCCACATAGAGATTCCAAGCCAGCATCCGATCAAACCTCCGACGTTGCTGAAGATGGCTTCCTCCTGAGAGTCTGAAAAACAAATTACACATTGGCAAGAAAAAGCTTCATTAAAATCTTGAATAATGGAAGGTATTGTGTGCTTATACTTATAGGAAGTAATGGTTTTAATCCATTAGAACCAGTGCTGGCAATTTCCAGAGAAAAAGGTCTGTGAAGAATTTCAAAGCTGACGGAAAACACTGAAATTTATAAAAAGATTGAATTTTTGTATATTTATTTTAATCAATTTAACTTAAATTTAACATTAACACTTAATTTCTAAATATTTTAAAAATACGGGACAAAAAGTTAATAATCGGGATAGCCCTGGATATAATCCGAAAATTCGCTGTCACCTTCGGTAAGTCGCAATGATGATTCAAAGCATTTTAATATTTCTTTAAAACTAGAAAATCACCAGTCATGGTATGACGGGTGCAAATTGCCTCTTCATTCGAGAGATTTCCTATCAAATCTGACGTGTTTAAATAGGTATATATGCGAGAGAAATGTTTAACATTGATTGAAAACAAATAAAATAAACATAAGTATTATGACAGGAAATATTTTTAAGTGCATATTATTTGCATTTTTCTTTATTAAAAAACCTCTTGGTAAACAACATTCAGTGTGAAGTATTTTTCGTTCTTTAATAATTTTCCTTGTACTTCAGATGTCTTTTCAAATTTGAACGTTGCCAAAAAATATTATCAAATTATATCATCACGATTGCACTAAATAATGAGATGCATCGTGGCGTCCAAACTATATCACGCGCATGATATACCACTGACTTAATTTACTACTTTCTATTGAAAAATGGAAATTAATTTGAAATATATCATTAATATAATTTAAAATTTCTCGGGAACTATTGATCATAGCGAGATAAATTTTATATCAATGGATAGCAAATTTTATTTCATTATTTTAGAGCTACTAAATTTAAAATTAGAACTACAATTACTTTTTTATATTTAAAATTACTGAAATTTAGGTTCTCTAACAATAAAATAATGCTGTTTAACGTCTCGCAGTGCTATGGCGCGAGCTTTATTGTTGGTGACGTCAGAGCGTTACCGAGAGCTCTGGGCTATTATATTAGTAATGATGATTCAAAACATTTTAATACTTCTTTAAAATTAGCATTAGTCATTAAAAACTTTAACTATAAAACTTAAACTTTAACATTAAAAATCAAATTAAGCAGATTTTAGCACTCCGGCACAAAAAATTAAAAATCAGGACAAGCCAGGATAATCCTGGAGTTCTTATTACTCACGACCGAACGCAGTCACGCAGTCATGGCCATGGTGAGTGAAGTTCGAAAACACATATCTTCCCATGCATTATTCAAATCTTGTACAATTTAAAAATGGTCAATATTAATGGGATTATTTAAAGTGAAAGATTTTTTCGTCGAAGGCCTACTATCAGATTGTATTTTAATGGGGCTTTTACTTTCAAGAACTTGTGGTTTTACCCTGTGGCATACATTATTAACCAGATTACTGTAAGTTCATTGTTTGTTTAGAAGTTGACACACAAGTTTTTCAATAAATTAAAAGAGTCCAACTAATTTAAATATTGCTTTTTAAACTAATAGAGACGATATGACCGAGGTACTTCAATTGGTTTATTTTTTAAAATCTGATAATATTTCAGGATTGTTAGCAAAAACCATTGTACTTGCCATTCATATTTACATTTAATCTTTCTGAAAAGTAATTGTGTCATTTATTTGTTTTATAGGAACGAAATTTGATCGCGAGTATTGACTTCAAGAAGAAATTCCAGAAAAATCTAACCAACAATTTATTTGAATTATAATTGATTATTTTCTTCTGATTTTAAAATACAGAAGTTATGAAATAACATTCCGTCGGAAGAAAAATCCACGTCACGATTTAAAGCAATAATATTTTGTTTTTGTTTCAGTAATTAACAATAACCATCTTCTTTTAGTACATATGAAATTGAAAAAACATGAATTTAATAATGAACATTTTGCTGACATATTTTCTATAAAACAAATTTTGTATAGTTGATTATCCTTCTTTAAATGATACTTTGTTTTATGTGAATATGAATTTATAATCTGTTGGGAGTCAAAGAAATAACCTTTTATTATGTAGGTTATTTGTGTTCTCTATGTAATTTAAACATAAATTTTATACAACTATTTAAAAAGATAAATATTTAGCAATAATATGTTATTTTTTTACCGATATTATTTATGTTTGTTTTATTTTATTAATCGAAGAGATTCCACTCGATAATTTTGGAGTGGATGCTGTTTTTACGTTGGGTGATCATGAATTCCCTTCCAAGCGTTGAACTGCTTGCAGGTTTTATTTTTGAAAATCTATGCAAATAAGTGTAAAGGAAACAGAAAAGTAAAAATCTAACTCTTATCATAAATTTTTGATGGCTATTAACCCATTTGTCCCAGCTGCATTTTTCTATCTAAATCATTTTTTTATACTAATATTACATAATCATTTTCTTTATTCATTTTTTATACTAAAATTACATGTCGTAAATTAAATGGAAAATTAATAAAAAAAATAATGCCTCAAAATTTTATGTTTTATTGGCCTCCTAAGCCGAGCGCCTCTGCTTAAAGGCGTAGTGCAAAATGCAAAAAAAATATCAAAATATAAAATTATGTGGAATTTCAAAAAAGAAAAACATATTCTTACAATTGTATTTATTGATATATTTCTTAAATGCAAGTAAATTAATTGATAAATAATTGAACAAACTTGCCCTTTTCTTTTTGACATTGCAAAAAACTAGTTTCCGAGTCTGTCTTGAAAATAGAAAGGCTACGTTATTAGTCACAAGCCATATATTCTTTAACACTAAACGTACCGACACTTGATATATAGGGGAAAGTCGGGTAAGATGGCGACCTTAAACTTTGGGGATTTTTCCTGACCTCCATATTCGTTGCTGGAGGATTATTTTTTCGCCATACTCTTCTTCAACTCTTTATTTAAAAGTTATTTTTTTTTTAAATTTATGATCAAATTTAAGACCTCAAAATTTCATTTTAGAAAAAAAATTCGTCATCTTACCCGACTGTGCGGGAAAGATGACGAACGATGTCGGGTAAGATGACGATTACCTAATTTGCATAAACCTGAAAGTGAATCGATGCTGCTGCAAACGCTTAATCGAAAAATTCGGACCCCGATATTTTATATTAATTAATATATTAATATCAATTAATATAATAATTTGATATTCAAACCTTAAGAAATGAAATCAATTACAAAAATCGCATCTCCATGGACTTGGATTTTGTCTTAGCCAGTATAGGTGGAATTGGGTTCAGAGTTGGGCATAATACACTGGACTCCCAATTCCGTGTTTCCTTACTCACTGCAAATGATGCATTCTTCATTATCGAGGACCTCTGGGTCCAGATTGTCATTAGCGTCAACGCAAGAAAATTCAAATGAATGAATTGAGTCTTCAGACTCAGAACATTAGAAATCGCTTTCGAAAAAGCTACTTTGTTAAACATTTAAATCTTGATTTGGAATACAAAGTAGTTTATTGATAAAACAAATTTTGTTTTGATCCCGCACCTATTAATCATCATTATTTTCTTTTATATTTCTGTGTGTAAGTATTAATGTCCAAAGCGTGTATCACCGTAAATTCTGCAAGGATTGACAAAACCTACTTTTGCTAAAAAAACTATGATAAATAATAATTATTTCATTTCTGATGAAAACCGAGAATCCTAGCGTTAGAATGGAATGTAAATATAGCGTATTAAATTTAATCATTACCGTTTGTAAATAAATTGTTTAGCTTTTCAAAATAATGCATCATGTCCGCGTTCCCCCCCCCCTATATTGAATCCTAATACGCAAATATAGTTCATGCAAAGAAATGCATAAAACTGATATATATGTGAAACATGTATGTGCAATACAGTAACCTATATACTAAATTTTGCCTCAGTCAAATCTGCTCGTCGTGAAAATAATGCTAGGGCTACACGTTTATCAAAATTAACAAAGAAAAAAATAAGTAATGAAAATTAATTGTATACATTTAATAGAAAAACAAGAAGTCAAGTGTAGAAAAAAAAGCGGTAACATTTTATGAATTTTCTATTCAAAGCTCTGGTAAAAAAGGCATACACTGACATTAAAGGTGTATAATGCAAAAGAAAAATGTTGTTATAATAATGCAGAAATTTGAGATTTAATTTAACAGAATCGAATGTTATTTATTTTTCTAGAAAGCTTTATATGCCTTGAGATAAAATGACAAGCTTCTTACTTTGACTTTCAGAAGAAAGCGTTTTAGTTTTGGTAATTTTATTAGCGAAATGCAATGTTCACGTTCGTTAAATAAAGTTGGGGTAAAATAATCAAAGGTCACCATATGTGGACTTTAAAACGAAGAGATTAAGAAAATTACATTTTTAGAAAATATGGATTGTGTCGCACCCTCATCAAGAACTACCTTGTTTCATCATATAAAGGTCCGTGCCCTCAGCTTCATTTAGGCAGCCAATAAAGTTTTTTTGTTTTCCCATTTATGTAAAACAGAATTGCTGAAATGTGGGCTGGCATTGACAGAAGCTTAATCATGTCAGAGCTTTGAAGAAAATTACAAAACGTTGTTATGAAATCTGATAATTAAAAGTTCTCGCGCATACGGCCGCGAAATTTTATGAAGGAAATCTTTTATATAATCCATAAGAGAGTACTTATTTAGGCATGGATGGCAAATCGTTTTGTGAAAAGCTCGCTTATTATTATATTTACCAAAAATAATTAATAGTAGAACAAGGCTGCTGTCAACTTGGAATCTGCGAAGCATACATTTTTGAAAATTGAGCTGATATGGATTTTTTTCTCTTGATGAAATGAATTTATTTGTGCCCTTCAGTGGTGAAGCATTTTGAAGTAGTAGAGGAATGCCTGAAATAAATTTGGATACAAAGGAAACGTGATCGATTCAACCTAGAACAACTCATCTGCATAACGAATTATTGAAAAATGCTTAAATCACTATACGAAATAATCATGAGAGAATGAGTAGTATATTTCTAATTTATGACATTTTTCCAAAATGAACAAATTTCTTCCTGCATAGAATGAAATAGCTCGGTGAATTTATTTTATGGATTTAACAAAAAAATTTCTAAAACCCTGACACCAATTAAATGTGAACACTGCAGCAAGAAACAACGAAAACAGATCATTCTCTGCCTCTTTCTTATCTAAAAGTAGAGTTAAATTAATTTACTTCCAGATAAAAAAAGTTCAAACTACAAAAATTAAAAAAATAGAGAGGAAAACTTGTACCTCTTCCTGCATTTCAGTACTTTCCTTAATCAATGTCATCATATTTAAAATTCATTACATTTTATGCCGAAAATAATAATAAAATGTGGAAGGAAATGAAATGTAGTCTAATTTGACCATTCATAATGAATTACAATCGAATATGGTCTAACATTCCTGGAATAGGCAGCGTAGTTCTGAATTGGAAAGTATATTTTTTATCTTAAATCAAGTGTCGTTCCTGAGATTTTTCCTTCTGATAAAGAGATCTGCTGATGCTTTCTGTTTGGAAGAGAGGAGTCGTGTTGATTTGATAGTCACTCAGCTATCAGAGGGGAAATTTAAATCCCTTTCACTTAAAGGTCTTAACTGGAAACAAAGTTGTAAATCCTCTTTCAATCCTGGGTTCTAAGTAATCTATTGACCTCGAAATGGAATGCTATTAAATTATTACATTGAATATTCCATGAATTTATACGTGTGCTGAAAACAGGTAGAGTACAAATCTATGGATCAAAAAATTTTCTAAAATACCATTTTTTACACGTTTTATTTTAATTTGAATTGTTCCATGTGGTATAGATGAAATTCAGTGACTGATTTTTCATTCAAGTCCAGATTTTCTTTTGTGGAATTGATTTTACTGTGAAGCTGGATAAACGCCAATATTTTTTTGATGTTAAAATGAAGTTAATTTTATCTATTAGTTAATAAATTAATTTTAGTCTTCTTATTCATACGAGAGATGTTATTCCAGAGTGTTAATAAAAGATACTTTTGAGAACGCTTGAATATTGAAAATGAAAACCTCTATAATGAATAGAATTATATTATCTTCTTGTGCAATTAGCTGCTTATAATAGACATATAGGCTATTTTAAAGGCAAAGCAAATACTTATTAAATGATTTAAAAAAGAAATGAATCCCATAACTGACTCTGTCTGGGTGCATCGTACTCTTGTTCCGGTACCGTATTCGTTGAAAATTGTACCCGTGCCAAAGATAACATCTATTGTTTCCATTCATCCGAAAAAAAAAATACACTCTTATAACAATAAACGAATTATAATCATAATTTCGTGAGCCATAAATATAAAATTATGCTTACAATTGGTTTCTAACAAATTTCCATGCTCTGAACTGAATGGAATCGATAGTTCTATCGGTATGATTTCTTGTAGTATAATAAAATGTGAATAGTAAATTTTCTTCAAAATCAAACGTTGAACTTTGATGTAATTTTATTATGTGTAATAAATAGACCGTTAGATGCTCATTGCGATAAGAACATTGTCTCTTAAGAGCTCGATTATCTTGACAATTAGCAATCGTGGTCATTGACGAATACTGTGGTTCGCCATGAATAATTATGTATTATAATTAGAACTCAGCAGTCTAAACAATGGAATTTTATATTATTATTTCCTTTATTTATTATTTGCATTTGTGCATTTTTGGAACACTAAAAATGTGCATAATAAATTTTCTTAAAAATCAAACGTTGAACTTTGGATGTAATTTTATCATGTGTAATTAATAGATTCTTAAATGTTCCTTTGCGATAGAAACATGTCTCTTCTAGTCTGATTATCTCGGAAAATTTTAGTAATCGGTCATTGGTAAATATTAGATTCGCGAATAATTTGTATTATAATTAGAAATGAAGAAATTAAAACAATGAAATTTTTATTTAAAAAACTTTATTTCGTACTGTTATACTCTGCTGAGCAGCAAAGATACTCATTGTAGGTCGCGAGTTTGCGGGAAAATGTATAAATAAATACCTTCGAGGTGATATTTTGTAAATCTCGGTGCAGAGCTATTAAATAGTTGTTTTGATTTCTGTGCTTAATTACCCTTTTAGTGCCGACTGAAAGTATCGTACCTATGAAGAATGCCGGACCGATTTTAAGAATTTTCTAAGGTTTGGGAAAAATGCATAAACCAAAAAAATAAGAATGATGTTTATAAATTCAAAAAAAGGAGTACATGGATAAAGGAGAATAAATTAATGCCAATATATTTCAATTATTTTGTTAAAAAAAATGATACGAATAACATAAATATAAAACATTATAAAAAACAGATAAATCCAATATTAATTTATAATATGCCAATCAATATTATTATTATTAACAAAATAATACAATGAATATTATTAATATTAATCAAATAATAGCCAATATTAATTTGAAATATTATTATTAATCGAATAATAATACAATAATCGAATATTATTATTAATCGAATAATATCAATAATACCGAATATTATTATTAATCGAATATTAACTTCTATAATATTAATTCGAATATTAACTTATAATATTAATCGAATATTATTATTATTAACGAATACATAATCGAATATTAACTTACAATATTATCGAATATTAACTTATAATATTAATCGAATATTATTCAAGCATAATCGAATAATATCAATAAAATAATCGAATAATAATAATATTAACGAATATTACAATATTAATCAGTCAATATCAATACAATCGAATATTATTAATACAATCGAATAATATCACATAATCGAATATTATTGGCTATTGGTAGTCATTATTAAAATTAACGAATATTATTAATATTAATGGAATATTAACTTCTAATACACCTAATATTATTAATAAATCGAATATATTAATAAAACCATTTACAACGTTTTATAAATTTATTTGAGATAGAGTTCTCTCGCGATGCGAATAGTGAGGCGTCATCGCATATCCAACGATATATCGTCGTTGGCACTATGACATGAACGACGATATATCGTCACTGGCACTAAAATGCTGGTTAAAACACTTTGAACAAGTATTTATACTTGCTAGATATGTGTTCGACAATACAAGACGGGGATGCCCTTCCTTTCTTAATTGATTACTTGCCGGAGTTTGCTATTAGAAAATGCAAGGAAGAGTTAAATGAAAGTCCTGAAGGGAAGGGAAGGGCCCTTCAAGAACTGAGAGCTATGTTGGATAGCAAGTATAACAATTACTTTGTTTCAGATTACAGTAATGGAATATTCTTTTCATGGAAAATTAGATTTTTGCCAAATAGAATGACTTAAAATTGAATTTTTTGAAATATGATATTCCCTAAAGGAAAGGGGTTACAATATTGAGTTTAGTTGTAGTTATATTAACATTGTATTTTGGGGAAACGAGAGCTATTTTGGAATGAACCTCGTAGTTTTGAACAAGATGAAGAGGTCGCACCTGAGCAGGCACCCCTCTCCATATAATTTTCATTAATAATTAGATTATATTATGAGCCCGTTTTCTTTTGACCTTCATATGTTTGATAAAAAATAATTTTTTCTACTTCTAAATACCTACATGGCCTTTTAGTTTTATTGTATTTTATAGTAGTTTTATTTATTTATTTTTACCTATATTAAAGGCTGTAAGCCACAAATGAACATCATAAGAAAGAATTATTACTGAATTTCATTAATAATTAGATTATATTATAAGCCCATTTTATTTGACTGTCATATGTTTGATAAAAAAAATATTTTTCTACTTTAAATACTCCAAAAGCGTCTTTATAGTTTTTTCTTATTGTTTAGCCACCTTTCTCTTACGTACTTTTGTTTTATATTTTTATTTTATATAACATCATTGTTATTCATTGAATTATTTGAATTGCAATTTGGTGCATTGCCTAATATAACAGTCATAAAATGCGTGGAATTGAATTATTCCTGACGTCCGTTTTCTTCAAGGTGTCTAAATCAGAGACTTCTTAATTTTTTTGCATCTAAAGAGGAATTGCTTTTCCAGTTCAATTAAAAAAATCTTCTTGTTTCATTTAAGATTTCATTTTTTTAAATTATAGGCACATAAACTACATTTTAATTATGCATTGAATCAATTTTTAGCAATGTCATAATTCCTCTCTCTAAAGATCGTAGTAATCAACTAAAGAAAACACCCAATCGTGTTGTTGTAAGCAAGAAACGGTGTAGCCGTTCATCTGTATTTTATAATAGCAGTTTCCGGTGTATATGTAATTATCATGTTCTTTGTTGTTATATTATGTTCTCTTTAAGCATTATGTTCTTTTGTTATTTCATGTTCCTTTTGTTATATTATGTTATAACTCTTGTATTTTTTTGTTTTGCTTTATTAATAAAGTTTCTATTGCCGTATCTTACCGTCAGGGAGCTGTTATGGTCTGAGCTCGGGGTATGTGTGGTGAAATGAAATGACATCCGTTTTACTTATCTCAAATATTATTAGAGAACGAGAAAGAGTGGAACGGACTTTCACGAGGATTTTCTGGTCCAGTTTCTAAGACGCAAATAAGTATCGAATCCGAGAGCGCTTTTCAGCAACTCCAGAACTCTTCGTCGTTTACAAAACGGAGAATTACCTTTAAAAGCATTCCAGATCATTATTTTGAGAATCGTCATCCAAGTATTTGACTTGCTGCCCAAGAGGTGTCCAGACTGGATGCGCCATTGTAATCTTTCAAGTCGGTAATAACATCTCTAGTAAATATTTAATCTTCATAACATTTTGTGTAATTGCAAACTTCTGGAAATTTTCGTACTTATTTTATTCAAATCATTGATTTAACCCTTATACATCGGGCTCGGCTTTTCAGCCGTATGCATGTGTGATGCGACGAAGAGAAAATTGCATCGTTGAAAGTGAATTCGTCGCCGCTTACGCATCTCTTTGATATTGTCCAGCTGATTATTTTTTGTATTTCGGATTAAGTAATATAATAACGGCAATAAATGGTTTCAGTGTGGTTTTACACTTTGAGGTCGAAAAGATTGTAAAGCTTGTTTTCATGGTAAGTTTTGAAAAAGCATTAAAAAAAACATTTTTACATATCAATATTAATTCTTTTCATGCAGATCTTAATGCTTATCTTGAAATGCCTCAAAGCAACAGATTTGAAAAATATATTATCAGAGAGTATTTTATTTTTTTTTATTTTATTTTAAAACTTGGATGCTACTGTAGGGAAAACTGGAGATCATTGAACTAGATATCATATCTATGACCACAATATGATATGTAGGTCAAGCAAAAACTGCTTACTCACAAAAATAATTTGAATTTTCGAATCTAGATAGAACATGTATTAATTTTCACAGCAATAAAAAAATGCTGTTTTGAGTCGGAAATTGAGAAAAAAGAAAATCCCACCAAGAAGGGGGGTTGAAATTTTAAAAATTAATTACACTATTATCACATATGTGTTCAATTATTTTATATTTATTAATAAGTTTGGAAATTCAATAGTGGCAACCATATAATTAAAGGCCGATAAAATATAAGCAAGCTTGAAACGTTTATAATTCTTTCGATGTAATATCAGAGATGTGTACAATTTGTTTTCAGCCATGTGGAAGAGACTTAGAAGATCGCGCTAAATACCATTTTGTTGATGGTTCAGACGAACGGCTTTGTCGCTTTAAGAATTCCTGCAACTCGGCAACCTGCGATTATTTTTTTTTCTTGCTGATGCTTGAGATGCTCTACTCATATCAAAAGCTCCTGTGATTATGAATATATCTCTAAGAAGAAACTACTTCCTGGCATTCGCTGCCGAGAAGTTACAGAGATTCTTAAGCGATAGACAGCTCTATCGGCACCATCAACAGAACTGCAACTTTCACATTTATGGCAGCAAGTTGTACAATGCTGGTGACTAAATTGAAGAACTATAAACGTCTTAAGCTAGTTTACAAGTGCTGTTTTGATGTAACTATTTGTTTTCCAGTATTAAAAGTTCCAATACTTGTATTAATATAACTTCTATTTATTTATTAAAAACTGGTACATATTAAAATAAATTTGACTGTACATTTAGTTTAAAAATTGTTATTTTCTTTTGGGCTGATTTGAGGCAACTCATTTAGCAAGAGGGCCCCATAGGAATGCCAAGGGACCAAAACCAAGGTCCATCCAGTCGGCCTTTCACACCAAGGCCTGGAGGTCAAAACGAAAAAAATAAATAAACTAAAACACAGTAAAACTAAAAATCCATCTGACCCACAAAAATGCACAAATGCTCATTAACCCCTCAGGCTTCTTCAAAAAAGATAATTTAGACAAAGCAAGTCAAAAGAATAACTTATGAAATGTAAAATAAAAAATACAATAGAATAACTGAAAGGAAAAATAAAAGAAAGATAAATATAAAAAGCAACAATAGTCATAAGTAATTTAGTAAGAAGTAACATCAATGAAAATATTGGCTAAGTATCATCTCAGTTCCTTTTCAGGAATTGCTCCACAATCAGAGTTCCGACAAGTTGCACTTGTAAAGTTTTCATTTCACATCCTTTTCAGGCCAGGAGGCCACAAATCACGCTTGATTTTGCCAAATCTCACACTTTGTCGGTAGCTGCAGAATCGTACCGAATCATGCATAGCGCTCACAATACAAATTGTAGCCTTATTGATTAAGTATACGAGAAAGTCGGGAAAGAGGATCAATTCCACTGGTTTCAACTAATTCATTGCCCTGTAGTCACATTGACGATGCTCCACTCATAAACATTCAATACATTCTTGCATTTAAATGTAATGAGTTATAAAACTTTTGATGAGTACTATTAATTGTTCGTGTAATAACTAGTCATTCATACAGACAGAGATCTCTTGTATGAGTTAAAACACCTATGACTTCGGGAGGCAAATATTGTCCCAGGCGATAAGTGAGAAAAAATTCTTCTGTCAAGCAATATTTGTATCATCCGTCAGAGAAACTGAATTTCGGTCAATTAAAAGTTAAAATAAACTATACTTCTATATAGCCAAATGAATAAAGAAAATTTTTATTTATTCATTTTCCAATAAATAATAATTAAAGAAATTGAATTTACATCTTTTTTTTAATAATAAAAATCTGGAAATAAAAAATTTCTATTATTCTAATTTAATACATATAAACTTCTTTAATCCTGAGAAGTTTTATTTCTCTGGCTCCTTTTAAAACCGGGAAATTTTGGAAGGAAGCGACTTGAAATGACTCTCCTCCCAACCTGGGTGGTCATTTACCCCAACAACCCCTGCTATAACCTTCCTTTAAGGCGCACGAAATGGGCTGTAGTAGACATGATAATTGGACCCCTACCGCGCCTATCTCCTAATCCTTCCCAGAACCTCACGTCTCAGAAGAAGCCAACCGCCCCAGACCAGCCTTCGTCGGTGTTAAGGGAAAATTTTAGACAGCCTCTATGTAGGGAGAGAGTTAAATTAGATATTCTAATATAATATTAAATTTTAATATACATTTAGTAACATTAGGTTTAAATTTAATATACAGTAGAAATATATATTCAGTGCAATTTGATGAAATTGAAATATTTTGTATTTAATTCCTCATTAATAAAAAAAATTATTTTTCTTCACACAGCTAAATGGAATCCCAAGGAGATGCTGCTCTGAATCTGCCAAGCAATTGATCTGATGGTGTTCTCCCAGTTGCTCCGAGATCCCATGAATCAGATCAACGGAATCAAGTCCATCTACAACTTTCATGACCCTCCCTCACATGAAATATTGCACACCCAAGAATCTCTACCTATTTTACAACGCTATAGTGAGTAAAAAGCTTCTATTATTGGTTCAAACTAATGCTGCCAAAATTGATATAGTTCCGTAACACGACACGACTTGTGAACTTGCACCTGGCTCCTACCAAAGGACCCTACAAGTACGTGGATGAGAAATTGCCGGATAAGTAATGGGGCAAGGTTTTCCCTATTGGGCATAGTATTGGTGTGGATTCCAAAGTTACTCACTCTGATGATGGAACGTAATACTGCCTCGGGAAGGATTGAATGTGGCCGGTGATGGCTATTAGATTCTGACTCTGCTATCGGAGTCTGCCAAGCAGAACGTTTTTCAATAGACCTGAATGCCTTTTCAGGCAATGAGAATTTGGTTCACGATTTTGCCTCAACCTGGAATAAAAATCTCCGACATTTTAACCTCTTTCTAGGGACGGATTTTGGCGTAACAAGAAACACCTGATTTCATTATTTTTATTGCGTTTTGTTTATTTTACATTGAAAACAACGCAGTTAGAAAAAATTAATGTAGGAAAATATACACAAACAAATGATGACTACATATGGGATATTACTTAGGTCAATTAGAACAGTGGCGTATGAATGGGTGGAAAAGTGAGGGGCAAAATATTTATATCTTTAAAAGCCCCAATATAGTTGATGAAAAAATTTTAAATTTAGTTAGTTTAAAAATTAGCTTCATTTTTTTGAACACTATTGCTTTTTTGTAATTCTAGTTTTAGGCTACTGAAAGGAAATAATTTATTTTTTCGCAAAGAGGAGGAGCGACGCCCCTCAATCAAGCCAAGCATTGATTATGCAATGAAAAGATTTCATCTACCAGGATATATAATCTGGTCTGCAAAAGAACTCTGTTTGTCAAGTTGTCATTGACAGCGGTCGCTATAGCAACTGGTTATGTTAGGGAAGGTCCATTTAGAATAGGAGAATCCAACGGATGTCGGGGTTTTATTTAATACTTAACGTCAGTTTGCGACAGTAGTTGATCATTAGTCTCCTCGATTTTTCCACAGTTGCACGTTCCTTCCCATTTGGAGCTATGCGCCAATGTAACAAACTTGAATGAACGTCTACCTATTCGAAATGGATTCCTCCTCAGATAACCCAAGTATCTATAGCGACCGCCGCAGACGAGACAACTTGGCGAGCAGAAACTCATCTCGAGAGACAGTACCGGTTTCTTTACAGTTTTCACAAATACAGCGAGATCGCCTGGAAGCCCATACTCAAACAGACAGACTGATTTTCCATCAAAGTGAACTGTCTAGCTGAAATTACAACTAACGCTGGTGAAAAAACTCGCGCTTACTGACAAAATTTAACTGTCCGATATATCTTTTTTTATTCAATTCTTTTACAGAAAAACATAATATTTGAAGTCCATTTTAGAATATGTCCTACAGTATATGTAAATTGATTCCAAGGAACGGCTTTGAACTGCCTATATGGGACTTATTCAGATTTTACAGACAACATGAGGAGTTTAAGTCCCAATTTTTTTAGAATTGTGTCTCTAAGTAGAGCCTATATTGATTTCAGAAACACTGGCTAGTCTGATAAGTGGGCTTATTCAATTTTTGTTATGACAACATGGAGGAGCTTGAAGTCCTATTTTTTTAGAATAGCAACTTACAGAGCCTATATTGATTTCGGAAACGGCTTTGACCGCCTGCAGCCAGGCTTTATTTAATCTTACAGACAACATGGAGTAGATTTTAAAGCCCCATTTTTTAGAATTGTGTCTCATGGTGAGCCTATATTGATTTCAGAAACGACTTTGACAGTCTGATATGGGCTTTTATTTGTTTTTGCTAGACAACATGGTTCTTATATTTTTTTAGAATAGTGTCCTAAGGAAGAGCGTAAATTGATTTCAAGGATTTGCCATTTTTTGACATTTTAGGTCTCTTTACATTTAGAATTTGAACTGTGTCTAAAAAAGTAATTGGTATAATGTTTTGCAATTTAAAGAAAAAATGTGATAGTATTTATTACTTAAGCAATAGGGTTTCACAATGGCCACAATCAAACCTATGATTCTGTGAGAAATATTACTAGAAACGATTTTGGGGAAAAGTATTCCTTGATAACTTGTCCAAAACATGTATAAGTACGTTTATAATTTCATTTAAAAATTATACACAATACAAATTTTTAATAAGGTTTGAAATCTCTGCAATCATTGAACATCATCATTTTATTTTAACATGTATTGATGCAATACAACAAATCAAGAAGTGTCAAATAAATTTTATTTAAATCTTTTCACAGGTTTTTTCTGCTATTCAATAAGATGGTTTAGAAAGGGGTTGCCATTTTGATTCATCTAAGAAGTCAAAAAATACTTGAGATGTTTATAGATTCCACCAAATTTCTTGCCAAATTATAAAGTTAATGGATGATTAAATTTTAGATTTCGTAAGATTAAAAGTATGATAACGGGCTGCACGTAGGGACGTACAGGCAAAACTGGGTATGGTTAAAAAAGCAGCTGTAGTATTTTGGTATAATAATAATAATACTCAAGCTGATAAAAATATTACAATATTTTTAAATATCAGACATAAATGTGGAAAATCTCAGTTACTTGTAAATTTATGCCTGAACGACCCTCCAGTTTATCAACATCAAAGAAATAATAATTGTCATCAATAAAAAAAATTCTCCTTGTGTGTGTGAGCAAGGATGACATTTTGCCCACTTGGAAGCACTCAAAAGATTGTTAAAGAATTTTGTGGGAGAGTTGGCAGAATCACCACCTTGTAATTTTTTAATGTACAGTGATGGAGATTAAATCTCAATGAAAAATATGTACAAAATTTTTTCAGGTTTACTTATCTTCAGAATAGTGTATTCATCTAATAATGAAATACACTTTAAATTAGGAAAAGCACCTTAAAAAAATGTGTTGTTGGTTCAGCTGGCGATACCGGGTTGTTTGCCTAGATTGACCACTGATTGCCTATATTGGATCATTGATTTCCTTTAACCACAATTAAAGCAAATTTCTTTTTTGAATGCGTGAAAACTGAGTATGATATTTTCTGCACTTGTACTTCACTTCCTCTCCCTTTGTTTCTAAACATACAAACGTTTCATATCCCAAGTTTTATGCTTTCTTTTGATTCAACATTTGATGGTTTTAGCGTCCTTGTATTTGCTTTTTCTTTAACGTATTCTAAATTCCAAACAGGTCCAATTCAGGCAACAATAACAAATAAATTTTTTCTTAACCTTTATTTATAAAACAAATTCTAATAAGCTTAAAAACATTTCCTATATTTTAATATAACGAATTTTTGTGCTTAATTTAAAACAGCGTAAGTACTTTCTTTTCTTGGCCTTTTGATGCCATAATTATTGATTATACCAGATCTAAAGACTTGTTCTAACTATAACTACGTATCTTTAATAAAAATGATCTTATTACCTTTATTTTATAATTCGTTACAACACAATTTGTCTCTTTTACAACCCAAATATTTTATACAATTGCAGTTATGACACAAGTCCAATCTGAGTTGGACCAATCTTGACGACACCTACTAAATATTTGATTAAAAGAAGTGAAATATAGCCAATGATATTTTGCCGCAAAAGTTCCTTCAAGCCATCTTTAAGGGTAGGTGAAGCATACAGAAACAAGCTTACAATTGAGGGGTTACAGGGACTCTTTGCCAAGAAACTTAATAAAAGGAAAGGATGCACTAGGTAAAGTATACATCGCAGTTTTAATGGAGTAAAAATTACAGCAAATACACTACAATTGTACGAATAACATGAGAAGGGTGCACAGACTCCAAACGGCAAGTCCTTGGAACACTGGCAATAAAGATCCTTTGACGTTACATTTGTGACCCATATTCTATAGCAGAGAGTCCGTTAGTGGTACGCGTACCTCTAGGGGTACAAAAAAATTCATACAGGGTATGATAAAGTAATATTTAAAATTTAAAAATATAGAATTTACTTTCGCCTAGTTTGTCTGAGAAGAAGATTATGCAAGCATGAAAGCCGCCGACTGCGGCAGTGATCAGGAAAATCCCCCTTGCCTGTTTTCCCCACAAGAACGGACTCAACCTACGAACTCCTAAGGCACCGAAGAGAAAAGAGCGCGATGTTGGTCCTGAGTCATAAACGCAACACCGCTCACGTAACCTGAGGGAGTTGAAAGGACCGCACCGAGTCTGACTGCTGGAAGGCCTCCTGAGGTGCCGATAAAGAATCTATTGTTTAGAGTCTTTTCCAAGGGATGAGATGGGAAGGAGACTAGCTTTCTTGTGGTTGGAAGTTGTAGGCAACTGACAAATCATTGAGACTTTAACCTTTCGGCCACGCCTCAGGGGTTGGACGAGGGTTTATGACGAAAACAGAGAGAAAGAGGAGGAGGAGATATTGAGATAGATGATTGACGAAGATTGGAAGTCGAATCTCGACATGAGATCTGGATTGGTTTACGGGCGTTTTGACCCCATGAAATTTTTTAGGCCATCCTTTTGCTAGACAGCTCCTTTGGCGAGCTGCAAAAAAAGCAATCATAGCATTAATTTGGGGAATTGCTGGAAAGGTAGCGAGCTTTGCATACCTCGCTGATAAATACCATCTCGATAACTTGCATAACCTTTGGTGGTTTACTTGCTTAATTGGAGTTGCTCCTATTATCAAATTTCTTCCGGCCATCGGAAAGTACTGAACTCGCCCTGAGTTGAAACCCATTGACTGCACTTTATTAGTTTCCCGCAATCGATTGCCTATCGACTGTTTACGAGTGACTCAACTTGATAACTGCGATTAAGTCCAGTTACGAATATTTTGACTCTCGCGGATCTCATCTGCAATCTTATGCAAATATCTGAATGTGTAACTATGTGTAAATTTATTGTATATGCCAATACTCCAGAAACATAATTAAATTTTAATGTGCTGTATTGCAGTGTCTTGTTGATTCTGATCGGACCCTTGTAATACTGCTAAGACCTTTACAGAATAAAGAGTATGAAGAAGTTAGTGTTAAAGCAATAAAACTATTTAACACTTTTCACTTAAATACAGAACTTGTGGAAAGACATACACATTTATATGTATATAAGTTAAAGGGCAGAACTTATGCTAAATAAACTAAAAAAAAGAAGAAGAAGCAAATAAAAATAGTACTCAAATAAAACTTCAAACAGAAACAGTAATACGTAACTGAACGAAGTACATCGA
>BGPR01017026.1:0-14917 GCA_013235015.1 Araneus ventricosus
AATCCTACTTTTATATTAAATGCAACCAATTAATTCCTTAATTTTGCACCCCCCTTGCAAGGGCGCTTGCCCCACCCTTGTTACGCCACTGTCCAGAAGAGAAATCATTATCAATTCAAGAAAGTCTGGAAGGCCCTGTCTGTAAGAAGATCTGTACAATACCGTACTAAATTTCTCCGCTTTCATGTTGCTCTAAAGGAAACTCGTCTCCTTTAATACTTATTCGTTTTCTTTTGTTAGAATTCACTCATTGAAAAAATATTCAAACAATTCAGGTAATTGCAATTAAAACTTTTGGGCTATTTAAAGGTAAAGTTGTTTTTTTTAATTGTACTTATCTTGAGAAATGTTTTTCGCAGCACTACTTGTTTCTGAGCTGAAGAACCACCACTGATCAAGGGCTTTAATAAATTATTCACTAACAATAGGGCGACATACAAGATACATGTTTTAACTAAACATAACAATCCAGATTTTTTTTTGCAGTTTTTAGTTTTGACTTCAAATTAACCAAATTAAATTCTAATTACCGACGAATTCAAATTTTAAAAAATTCTTTAATAATATTTCTCGAAGGTCAAATTACAAGTCGGAAGGTAATTTTCGATACTTCCAGAAATGTTAATGCCATTGGTGTAGAACGTTTGGCTGCATAACATATAGGTACAATGTTTTCTGACCGCATGTAGATATAAATAACTTTCTTAACTTTTTGCGGACAGGTACAGTGTATAGAGTGCGCCAGTGGATATGTACCATAAGCTGAATAAAAACTATCGAAGGTGGAGAGCTCGCCACACCTGTAACCCCGTATTAACATTCCTCCTACTTGCTCCGATAGTTTCCACTGACAATGAATCAGTCAGTTCGGTTGGATCGCGCTTGAAAGTGCATGAAATGCTCTCCATAACCCAACCTGTCTATCACGAAACGGTGGAAAATTATCCCTAACAGAGCAATATTCAGCTGTTTTTTGAAGAATTAAGCAAGAAAATACCAGCTGGGGACGAATCTAATGCATTAACTCTCGATGGAGAAGTGGCTGTGTACAGCGACCAAGAAATTGATTCTGAGACTGACGTGGAAGATAATCCAATCCACGAAGAATATAGCGTCTCAAACTCGAATGCAAATATTTGTATCATCCATCCATTCAACCTCTAATCTTATTGTACCATAAAAAATAAAGTTTTGTATCTATACTGAAAAGCAATGCTTATGTGTGCGCGATGTCCAGACGAATCTATCGCACTTACAGCCATGAAATTCGGCACACAGGTAGTCGTAATGGTGACTCAATGCACCTCGAAACCCGATTTTTAAAATTTAATTCTGACAATTTTTTATTTAATGTTTTGTGTTGTTTTGGGTCATTTTCGATATATATTTTCTCATTACATTGTTTCTGATGATCGTAAGAAGAAAATAGATGCATCATCAGAAAGAACAAACTGTTTCCGTTCTAATGAAGTTTGTTTTGAACTTCTAACGTAATTCATTGAATTTTGAGAAATTTTTAAAAAGTAGTAACTTTTCTCTGAAATTTTTCCTTCTACATTTTTAACTTTCGCACATCCGACGTTCTAATAATGTTATTATTTTTTTAAGGCAGTAACTAGAATATTTCGGCCTGATTTAAAACAAGAACGGATAAAATACCTTTTTTCTTCAAATTTAAATTATTTTATTTATCAGTTCAAACACTTTTTCTCGCACATCCGAAACGAAGCTTTGTACCAAGTAAAACATACCAAAATGCATTGCGTGACGTCATATTTACTGAAACTTCGATTATTATTCTCTCCAGTGTCTTAACATATTTCTTTGCCTCTCATACTTAGTTTGGGTCTAATGAATTTCATATTGTAATTTTTTAATATTATTTTGGATTAACGTACTTTTTTCTTATTTTGTTGAAATAATAATGGCACGAGCAACGCCGTGCATTTACTGCTAGTAATTAAATAAGCGTAGGGTTGGAAAAAACGTGATGATGCATAAAGTGCACCAACCTGATCTCAGCAGTGGCGAATCCAGGGGGGGGCTATCGGTCTGCAACCCCCCAGAGCTAAACCAAAATTCTTGATTTTATTTAAAATCCCTACAACTGTTTTTTCTTAATTTTCATTTTTTTAAAAATACTAAAATCGTGACAACATTGCTTTCTGGCTTGACAGGCTCGATAATTTTCCTACTTTTCTAGTCAATCCACTTATACTGGTAGCATTGATGCGGTTCAAAACATTTCTTGGCTAGTTATTTCATTGTATTTTTTGTTAAATTATCGAAAATATTGTAGTATTCTTTATGATTTTTATTGTCAGGTGATGAAAGTCTGTAAAGTTAAAGAGTTTTGGTTTACATAAGCTATGAGGTTTGACATTTTTGACATTCGTCACTACGATGCAAAATTTTTCTGACCTCAGCCCCCCTCCAGGACCGGATCCTGGATTCGCCACTGGATCTCAGTGTTCTAAAAAGTCACCTGTCCGCAAAGAGTCAAGCAGAAGTATGCGAGAAAACAGAGAGGAAAAAACTACTAATGTCTTCTTTATCAGTTAGGAAAAGAAAGATAATGCAGCAACGATAAGAAAGCTGCCTCACCCCAAAATTTTTGTATTAAAGAACGATGATGGTTGACCAAAGTCGCATGTCTCTCATGTGTTAGTTTCAGTTCGTATTTAAGAGTAATACATTGCAAGACGGATTGCCTTCATCGATAAAGAAAGAAGTAAAGCAGACTGCTGCGTTAGAGAATTAACAACAGTTTTTTTTGACACTCAGAAAAGAATCAGTGTTTGGAATCCTGCTCTTGTGTTTTCAAAAGCTTAGTAAGTAACATTTAAATCTCTTAAATTGATTCAATTCGAGCTCGCACGATAAACGTAATGTGGAGTTGTTGGCGCCTGTATTGCAAAGATTGTTTTAACTGTAACCTCAGGGTTACCAGATTGGCCTTTTTAAGGCCGAATTCTGGAAATTTGGCCTTTTTTAAAAGCTCTTGGCATTAGAAATTTTCATTTGGCCTTAAATTCATTTTTGGCCTTTTTTCGGTTTTATTTTTCCTTATGACTTTTAGAACGATTCTTAATATATAATTTTGCTAATAAATTTTTGATATGGCACTTTTCAAATGGCCCACAGTGAGCTATCAAACGAAGTAGTTCCAGAATAAGAAATGTTTCTGTCCCCTTTCTTCAGACTTATTAGTCAGAATACCTCTAGTGGAAGATATGTTTGTCTCTGCATGGCATATAAGAACCACTTTCTCTGTTTTTATTTGTTTCTGTTCATGGTCGAATTCTTTTAAGAAAAGTTCGACACAAAAGTGTAAAATATTATTATTATTTGAGAGAGAGGAGAGAGAAGAATGGAAATAGGACATCAGATTACAGATATTTTAAAAGAAAAAGAATTTATGTCTATAATTTCTGTATTGTTTGGAATACCTATTTCCAGCAATTTAACAAACGTTTTAATGTCAAATCTAAGAGATAGAAAAGAGTTTTCAGGAACAATATTTTGAAAACTTTTGTTAAATTGCTAGAGAATATTATATTTGGGTGTCAGCTATTTAAATAGCATCGAAACTAAGAGAAGTGCATTTTTGATATTTTTATCACGTTTTGGAAACTCAGACATCTACTATGAATCTGAAATCAGTTTTTTTTATATTAATGGAATTTTTTTTACTGTTAGTCATTTACTATAAGTATGAAAGAACTTTTCATTTATTATAATCACATTGAAAAATAATATAGAGCGTTTTTGTTAATAGGGGTTGATATATTTCGCTCGAGCATTTCATTCTGGACCGGCAAGAACAGATTTTTTTTTCAAAGTCATGTATGTAGATGTTTAAAAAGATTTTTCACTTCGATTTTAGTTTAATAGATCAGTATTATACGTATGTCAGTCTAGTGGGATTCCTTTCCTTGAAGGATAGTCATTTTCTGATAACAAATAAGGTGGAAATGTGCGCTTTAATAAAATTCTCAAATTTTACCTTTTCTGGCCTTATTTTAAAGACTGTTTGGCCGTATTTCGCTATTTTGATCTGGCAACCCTGTGTAACCCCAACGCGATTTGGCGGTTGTTCTGTAAGAATGTTGGCTGTGTCAGATTGGCGGCAGTCATTCTTTCGTACTCATTCGGATAGGGTTGCCATATTGGCCTTTTTAAGGCCAAATTATGGAAATTTGGCCTTTTTTCAAAACCCTTGGCCTTAGGAATTTTCATTTGGCCTTAAATTCTTTTTTGGGTTTATTTTCGTTAATGATTTTTAGAACAATTTTTAATTAAATATTCTATTGTTTTTAAAAAAATTTGATATTACACATTTCAAATGATATATAATGAACTGTCAAACGCAGTAGCTCCTGAATAGAACAAGGATGTTTTAAATTTCTTTCACTGAAATTTTATTTTAATACATAACAGAGTATTGCATATATGCCTATCAAGTGGGATTCGTTTTCATGAAGGATAACCTTTTTTCTTATAGCAAATGAGGCCTTCAATGAATTTGTAAAATTTGGCCTTTTTTGCTTTATTTTTAAGAAGGTTTGGCTTTATTTTGCTATTTTGATCCTAACCCTGTTCGGATGCCTCCATTCGGGAGCATCATATTCAATGAATCACTAAAATTTGTTTGAATTTGTGTAATCAATTTCATTTGGATATACAGTTCATTAATCAAAAGGACTTGACAGACGTATTTCAAAAGCTTTTTTTAAAAACTTTTTATTAAGAATAGTTTTCTCAAAAATCACTTATGAATTCGGCGATTAAAAATAACTTTGATTAATCGATTTAAACGGGGTGTGAGAACAAATGGCGAGGGCAAGTTCAAGCATAATACAAAACAAAATGGACGATGCAAGTTTGCTCAAATGCTTCACAAATAGCAATCCATTCTAAATAAACAAATGATTGATGAGAATTAAAGTTGTGCATTCAAACAATTGTTACTGGTCCATCAATAATATTTAAAAAGTATGATAATTATTTGGATTTTAATAATTTGGATCATATCCATTTTGATAAAAACTATTTTCCCTTATAGTAAATATATTGCCAAAAAAAGAAATTATTCCGCTATAACCAAATTTATTCAACATGAAAAAATGTATTTCAACATTGAATAAATATAATGCACGTAAGAAAAAATATTAACACTTGTATTAATTACTTCCCACTATAAAACGGACATTTTCCATTTACTTGCGTTTATAACCTCTTCTTTGTATCTTTGAAACTGAGCTTTACTATTTTTAGCTTATGCTTAAAAAAGTTGTAAGTAACAAAAAATATAACTCTTTTCAAGTATTACTTTTTTCTATCTCAACTAATAAAAGATTAACCATTTTTGAATTAAATTTCGATATACTAAGTGTAAAGTAACAAATTTATAATGCAAAGTATTCGAATTATAGTTCAGTGTACCTAGTGTATTCTATTTAAACTGAAGTTCAAATATATATTTCCCATTTTCAGACTGCGATCAGTAAAGATAATTTATTCTAAGTAGTCAAATTTATGCTAGCTGGAAGTTAAAGCTATTTCTAAAAAGTGTTCTAAAATAACAGAGCTGGTGACAAATTTTACATAAAAATCATAATATAGCGGCATAAAAATCATTGCCGCCTTCTTTTAATTATATTATCGGAATATAATGTACCGATCTGGAGAGTTGTTTAAATCGATATCGAAGATGAATATTGTTAAATAAAGTTTAAGCTTCGAAAATTCGAATGACTTAAGCTCGGTTATACAGTGGAGTCAATTCATACTATTACGTGGTAAATCAGCGGGAGCGTTCTCCCCTGAACTTTCTCCTATACTTCCCCAAAAAGGTGCCGTTTTCCCTTCCCCCGCGTGGCTAAAAAAATTCGAACCTATTGTTACCCACAATCCAATGACTATCAGAAGGTTTTTCAATATAGTGATTGACAAATATCTAGGTAAAGAATCAAATTCAAAGAGATGCGTAACGATTTTCCGCTCTTACAGGCTCAAGGACAAACTGACGTAATTCGCTACTCCGTAATGAAATTCCGTTCCTTTCGCGTGCACAGAAGATTGCTTCCAGTACGCATGCGCGTGGAGATAACGGATTCTCTTCAAAAGTAAATTATACAGACCGACAGACAGTCAACCCTTTGACTGATTTGGCCCAAAATTTTATGCGGATCTACATTTGTGATGATAAAACTGTGTACAAAATTTTATCCGTCTAGCTATTCAAGTTTTTGAGTTATAGTGTTCTCATGACCGCGGACAGACAGACAGACTTCCCGTGGAAGGATTTTGTCCAACATTTGATAGAAACCTACAAATTATGTGTCAAGTTCACATACCAAATTTCATCCCTTTATCTCTACTAGTTTTCGAGTTATCGTGTTCACAGACAGACACACAGACATAATTCCAAAATTGTGTTTTTCGGACTCGGGGAGGTCTAAAACGTGGAGATTCGTCAAAATCTCGAGTTCGGATTTTTTGACGATTACAATACTTTCTCTTTGTATACTTCGTATGCGAGAAAGAAACCAGCGGGAGTGGTCTCCCCTAAACTTTCTCGTATACTCCTAACACATGTAGAGAAAACTAGAATAATAAAAGGCATCAAATAAACTTCCGTCGCAGGTAAACCAAAGTTGGAACCACGCGTGGTTTGAAGGATCAAAACAAATTCAAATCCTCTGCTCATTCTTTTGCGCAACAGGACCTGGCGAGACTCCCTAAATGTTTGCTTCCTTACAAAATCACTCCAGAATTTGTTTTTGGCAAACTACCAAGTTTCGGAGCGTCCCTTCCTTGCACAGGCATTGCCACTAGTAGGCATGCGCAGGGAGTTGGTTTCAAAACTGAACAAGTATGCGATTATACAGACCGACAGACAGTCAACCCTTTGACGGATTTGGCCCAAAATTTTATACGGACCTACATTCATGACGATAAAACTGTGTATAAAATTTTATCCATCTGGCTTTTCAAGTTTTTGAGTTATAGCGTTCGCATGACCCCGAACATACAGACAGACAGACTTCCCGTTGACGGATTTTGTCCAAAATTTGATAGAAACCTACAAATTATGTTTAAAGACCACATACCAAATTTCATCCCCGTAGCTCTAATAGTTTTCGAGTTATCGTGTTCACAGACAGACATAATTCCAAAATTGTGTTTTTCGGACTCAGGGAGGTCTAAAACGTGGAGATTCGTCAAAATCTCGAGTTCGAATTTTTTGACGATTACAATACTTTCTCTTTGTATACTTCGTATACGAGAAAGTAAAAAGTGACCCACTCCATTTATTTTCGAGTCCACTAGCTCATCTGGCATTGCTGTTCGTATTGTTAAGGGCAATTCGTTTTTAAATTGAAATAGCTATCTATTTCATGTGTTATTTTTCATATGTTCTTTGATATTATAATTCTAGTTCTTACAATAATTAATTTTTTTTGTTTATTATTAATTCTTAACTCTTGTCTAATTTATTTAATACTAGCCGCCTTCGGCGACCAGCTTGATCGTCCGAAATAAAATTTCAACTGAATCACTTTTAAATAATTTTATATTCATGTCTTCCTTAACAAAGTAGTTTTAAACTTCAAATTGCTATAGACATTTAATCCGTGTTCATTTCGTAGCCTTGCACTCTTTTAACATAAAATTGCATTAACTTAACAGTAACGTAACTACATTAACGTAAAATACGCAGTAGATTTCAACATTGCATTGGCACGGTACATTTTACGTCCATAAGCATGCTAGTTGGCATAAAACACGCTGATGAAAAGAATTAAAACATAGCAACGACAATCTTTCAGTTTACTGGATTATTTCATTATATACTAACTATCTTGAGGACTTCCCTTACAGATTTCACAAAAAAAATTTATCAAATAAAGGAAGACAGTAAATTGCAGTAAGATATTTTCTTAGTTTTCAACAATGGTAGAGAAACACGCGATTAAGTATTTGTTTAAACAATGAAAACGATTTGAAATGCGTTGCAACAATGAAAAATATTGTTGCAAATTATGCAAAAAATATTTTTAAAAGATTATTAAAATTAGAAGAAAAAAAATTGTGCGGCAACTTAATTGATATCATTGGAAAGGTAATTTTGTGCACTTTCCGATGGCGTAAAAATGGTTTTGTTGCTGTAATATTTTCGGAAGTTATTAAGGGAAAACGCCAAAATTTCGCTTAATTTTTAATTAAATAAAATTTTAATTAAAAATTCAAAAAATAGCTCAGAGGTGACATTCCCACCCTCCAAAGAATGTTCGTGCTGAATTTTGTAACTTTAGGTCTAGCGGTCTGCCCTGTAGAGTACCAACACACAGATACACACACATTCTCTTTTATTATTAGTAGAGATTGTTTTCTGTTTTCATCAGCTTCTTTTGGGTTCCTTAGCATTATTTTAGTAAGTCTAACATAAACTGTTTAAATGTTTTTTAAAAGCTGTAACATATTTAGTTAGTTTTATTTAAATTATTTATTCGATTATTTTGTAGCTTAATAAATATACAAAATAGTGTGTTTGAGAGTGTTTCATACCTAAAACAAAACAGTACACAATATGATCAAAGTTTTAAACCTTCCTTTCGAATTTCTTCCAATTTATGCTAAATGTTATGTAGAAATTTGAAAAATGTTTCAATTCTACAATTGTCTTAATCTTTTGCAATTAAACTGCCAAAAGCTGAAAAATAATGCATTTTTTACGCGAAACGTTTAAGTAAAATGCCAACAATGTAAACGCAACTTCATAGCTGAGTTCAACTTTTAGATTAGTTCAAGAGTTTTGTACTATTACATTGCAGCATTTCGTTTAAATTACGTTCACTGTTAATTTTGTCCTGTGACCCGAACAAAAATTTTCGATCTCTAAAAGCCTTACATTTGTATTATTTCCATTTGAAGTAAATATTATAACATATTTTTTTAACAGAATTAATTGCACGCTGAAAATATTTTTTTCGAAGCAATATGTTATATTAAAATGTAGATCACGAAAACTATTAAAAGATTATAAAATAAATTAAAAAATTTTCAACATGTATTGTTTTTAATTAAATTTTTTTATATAGTAATCTGTAACTATTTGGTAGTAGTCTCCATATAAAGCGTTTTAGTACGATGCCTTTTATTACTTTATAAAGCCAAAGAGAAAATTGCTGTAATGGATGAAAATTGATACATTTTTTTAACCAGAAAAAGATGTAGAATTTAAACCTGAAGTATTTTTATGACTACCCCGATTCCCTTAAATATCTACATTTTCATAAAATGGGGACCGTGGACAGCGTATTAGTGTGTGCGCGAGCGAGTGTGTGTATTAGTGAGCCTCAAAATGTTTTTTACACAATAGGCGGTCCGCACAACAAACATCAAAATCAGCAAAGATGGACTTACTGTTGCTTACTTCTGAGGTACTGTATATATTACATTAGGTAATTGCCTAATGATTGCTATAGCAAAATGTTTAATAAACTTCTGAAAAAAGCATTTAAAAATCAAAATTTATCAAACAAATCTATAACTAACTGCGATTAAAAATTATGCCCCTGTTTGTAATTTATTCCGTGACAAATTCATATTATTTATTTATGAGGTTGAACATAAACTATCTTCAAAAAACTCCTTTTTAGTGAATTTCATTCTCGAATGAAATTCCTCGAATTTTATAAATTTTTATTGGGTGCCAACAATTGCTCGGTTTCGAAACCCACATCATGTAGGTGCTCATCTGCACAGAAAACTAAGACACTCTTATTAAATTGTACAGGTATTATTAAGCTATAAATAAGATGCGGTTATTATTAAAATTACATTGCCCAAAGGCTGCAAAGACCAATTTCAAGGAAAAAAAGAACCCCATTTACTTTTATTGTTTTAAAATTCTTGCATTGAAACCATCTGAGTGGTTTGCTATTTTGATGTACTAGCTTTAAAGTCTTAAAAATTTGCTTTGAAAGAGAATAATTGGATGTTTTTTGCGTTTAATCGAGTCTCTGAAATTTTAAGAATATTTTATTCTTGGTAGTTTAATAAATTATGCGTATAAACATAAATTATCTGCTTTTGAAGTCAATATGAGAAACGGAAAAATACGTACAAAGCGCTTAGAGGGTTAAATGCCCACCCTTTTAATTAAATGAGCAGTATTTTGCTGTCTGTTCTAACTAGTAGTCCGGTGTGGCCTTGTAGTTAGCGTTCCTGCCTTTCTGTTCTAACTAGTAATACAGCGGTGGCCTAGTGGTAAGGTCCCGACTTCGGAGCCGGAGGGCTCCAGGTTCGAAACCCGATTCCACTGAAGATTCGCCGTACATAGGGCCTGCTGCACGCTAAATCATACATAGTGGCCAAAAGCCCTCCCGCCGATGTGGTGCGGAAGTTTGGAGAGGGGGCAACAACTCAGGTGCCACTCTCGTCGTCTGACCGCGATTCAAAATTACGAAGTCTGTCCCGAACTGCACTTTCAATAGCGCTCAGCTCAACAGCTTACTAGCTCGCACAGCGGATAGGACTCCAAAGACTTTCGCGCTCCAAGGCGATCCTAGTCGATCAACAACAACCCGTCATCCAAGCGATCTCTTTATATAGTTTCCCGGCAGGCCGTGACGTCACATGGAATGATATAGCACATTCGTGGCGTATCTTCTCTCCTAATAGAGATATCGAGAAGATTCCAGCACCTTTGAGATCCCATATTTTGTCGCCAAGGTCAGGGGTCCAGACGGGGCTGCTGGCGGTTATCTCATACTTACCCCTGTAAAACTCTCTTCCCAACCATAAGACTCACATTGCTGGGAAGCGACTTTCCATGTTTGTAACAATATTGCATACACCATTGTAAGCAAATAATTTAACACCTTGCATTACGATTTTATTTAACGTCCTAATTAGACGACACCACCCATTTGGGATATTTTTTATTATTTGAATCTATTTACGATGGTAAAGGATACAGACATTTAAGTGTGTCCAAGTGATTTTTGTATTAAATATTAATTGTTACGTTGACCTGATTACGGATTTAAATAGCAAAAATTCTCTAATTTTTTCGATTGCACGTGTCAGACACGTTGTTGTAGGTTAAAGGGTTAACATTCTTGTTAGGTATTAGGCTATTTTCCTGTGATACCTAAAATGTTCAATAATTCAAGTTTCCTTGCTTGCTTGATGATACTTGTTCATGTATTAAACTTCCATCGTTTTTTAGGGGGGGGGGTATATTTTGTATTGATACTCAAACTTTGTTTAATTTATACCATACGGTTTTCTATTTACATTGGAATCATTCGTATTGTTTCAAACATGGAAAGTCGCTTCCCTGCAATGTGAGTCTTATGGTTGGGACGATAGTTTTACAAGATTAAGCATAGAGTGACCACAGCGACTGTTCCTGGACCCCTGACCTTGGCGACAAATAGATGATTCCAGAAAATGCAACCCTTTTCTCGATATTTCTATTAGGAAAGGGAATACACGTGAATATACGAGAAAACTCCTTGTGACGTCACGGCCTGTCGGAGAGAGTATATAAGAATCGCGCCTGTATCAGAGGATGCGTGTTGTTCGACTGGGATCGCCTTGGAGCGCGAACGTCTTTGGAGTTCTTCCACAGTGCGAGCTAAGAAGCTGGTGAGCTGAGCACTATTGAAAGTGCAGTTATTGTCGTTACTAGTTATTTGCTGACTGTTTGTGTTGTTAGATAACAAAGTGCTGAACTGTTATTACCCGTGAATTGTTGTCTGTTTACATTGGAAATCTGTGCAAGAACTATTGTTTCCTGTACCTGTGCTACGTGTTTTTCTGCATATCTTTAAATAAACCTTTATTCTCCATTATCCTGCGTGTTGAACTGTTTACACCATACACCCATTGAAAGATTTTGTAACAGTATTCTTTATCATTCTTAGAACAAGTCTAATCGAAATTGTGGGGACATTTTTTGAATTTATACTATATTTTAGTTTTTCTGAAAATATTTATTAGATTGCTTTTTTATTTTTTAAAATTAGTTAATTATATCCCTATGTGTTGAGAAACCTTTAAGAGCCTAAAAAACACGATATGATGTAGGCTTAAAACTTTTTCTTCAAATTTTCACCCGTTCGTGCTTTTAACCCCTTCTTGGTCGGATTTTTTTTGGAATCTCCGACAAAATAATTATGTTTTCCATTCAAGACGAGAAATTCTCACCGCGAAAACACGAAGAAAGAAAGACTATTTGCGCCATTTCTTAGCAATATTCAGAAATACAAAAAAATTATAGCGGAATATAATGAGTCGTGTAAGTAGCGACGAATCTACTTTCAACGATGCAATTTTTCTCTTCGTCCCGCGCGCCGATTAAGAATGGGTTAATAGCCCAGATATTTAATTATACAAAAGAGAAATTACCGAAGAATCAGAAGAAGTAAACAATAGTACTAACAATATACCTTTAGCGCTCAACGCAGCAGCATCAAGTGATTGCATTAACAATATTGTCTATATTCAACTAACCAATTAAGATACAATCAAATAACGAAAATCATGCTTCAATAAAAATTATAACAAATTAAGATTAAACAAATAAAATGAAAAAAATGAAAGAGTACACGGATGGCGAACATTTTCAAAGTGCCACTCGCCACCTAGGTGGCACAACATGTCCGATATTGTTCGATATTATATAATATTATGCGATATTGAACAATATTATATAATATTGCGAATATTGTTCAATATCGTATAATATGTTAGTGCTACTAGGGCATCGGAGTTCTAATATGGATAAATTTTCTGTCAAGGGAATGACGGCCATTTGGTCCGTAAAGTACTAATATTTTGATTTCTTTCTTGTTTCTCAGTGTTCAAATATGTGATTCTTGTTTTTTTCATTTAATTCTTTTTCAGATATATTTTCTCCAAGCAAAATGTTGATTCAACTATTCGGCAAAGAAATCCCAGCATTTGGTTTATGGCCTCTCATTTCAGCGGGCTTATTTCTCTATCATTACTCATCATTCACTCAAAGTTCTTATGACAGACGGAGATATACTGGTAGAAAACACTTTGTTGGATATTTATTGATATACAGTATCATTTGTCTTTTTTGTGAATTGATTGCTGATTACTTATATCAAGATATACTTCATATCTCTTATTTTCATCTTGTAACGGTTATAATGTCCGCTCTTCAATTATTTATTATCCAGGAGTGTATAGTACTATACAAAAACTATTGCGCATGTTCATTGCTTTATTTCTCATTATGTCTATTTGCTGATCGTTTTGCTTTACATTGGTCATGTCTTGTGTTTATTTGCCTCCAATCGTTTGCCGTACGCACTTTTCATCGTAAAAGAGATCGAAGTCTTAAATGAATATCTAGTCTTTCAAAGATTAGCAAACAGAATTCTTACGATTTTTGTATCGCTCAGTTATCTCTGTAAATCTTTGTGTAATAGATGAAATTAATAAAAATTGGTTTATATTGCTTTGGTGTTCATGTTTCTTTTGTTAAATTTGTTCGTAAAATCTCTTGTCTCAATAATTCATTTTGAAAAAGAAATACAAAATCATTTCAGAATCTATATTCATACAAAAGAAATGCCATGAAAAATATCCAATTTATAGTCAATAAATTTCATCAGTCTGGAAGAAATTCCCATGAATCTGAGATTGAAAAAAAGGTATTCTCTCAGACAAGATAAGTGTTCTTAAAAATGCCGATTCGAAAACAAATGTAGGAATAACCTCTTTTAGTTAACAGTAAAACAAAACTTAGAACTATGCTCCGCGACAAATCAAGATGGCAACAGGTCGAAATCTACGAGCTACTGAATGACGTGATATGTGGTTTTGTTCTTCTTAGAGCTCGACAATGAGTTCTATGAAATTAATTAAGCTTCATGTGAAACATACAGTCGAAAACAGAATATCGGTTATTGGATTTTAACATTAAATTCTGTTGGAGCCTTTTAGCACAACGATATTGTACAATATTTTTACGGTGTCATTCAGTTTTCTCAATGTTGTACAATATCGTAAAGATATCGTTGAAACAAAATAGAGCAGTGGCGAATCCAGAATTCGGGTCAAGGGGGGGGGCGCCCGGCCGAGGACCTACAAACTTGACAACGTGATAAATGTCAAGCCTCATGGCTTATGTAAACCAAAACACTGTAACTTTACAGACTTGACTCACCTGACAATAAGAATCATAAAGAACAGTACAATACTTTCGATAATTTAATAAAAATTACAATGAAATAACTGGACAAAAAATGTTTTCGACCGCGTCAACGCTACAAGTACAAGTGGAACGACTAGAAAAGTAGGAAAATTTTCGAGCCAGAAAGTAATGTTGTCACGTTATTATTATTTAAAAAAAAAGGAAATTAAGAACAAACAGTTGTAGTGATTTTAAATAAAATCAAGAATTCTAGTTTAGCTCGAGGGGGCTGCAGCCTGATAGCCACCCCCTTGGATTCGCCACTGAAATAGAGAATCTTAGTTTGTTAGAGTATCATTACTATTTAGTTTAAGATCGTATTTAGGATCATTCAACTGGCATAATGATACATGGTGTAAATTATGATGTGAATGGGATACAATAAAACTTCTCTGAAACGACCACTCTGTTTAACGCTCACCCCTCCCATTGGCCATTTTTGTTTGGCACGGAATTTCGGCTCATAGATATCATGTTTAAATAATATCTAGGAACGGCCACTCAAACCCTTCTAAGCGGCCTGGTTGGTCGCCTCTCAACTTCAACGAAATACATTCTTTTCGTGCCTTTCACTTTGTACCTGTATTAAGAGAGAAGGGAAGAAAGAAAGGGGGAAAATCACACACTTAAAACCAGCATCAGCCTCTACCTTGGTTGTGCATCCAAGAGTTC
>BGPR01017026.1:19917-33390 GCA_013235015.1 Araneus ventricosus
AACAGTGCTAGAAGAGAGACGACAGATAATGT
Organism: Araneus ventricosus; assembly: GCA_013235015.1. Classification (NCBI taxonomy): domain Eukaryota; kingdom Metazoa; phylum Arthropoda; class Arachnida; order Araneae; family Araneidae; genus Araneus; species Araneus ventricosus. The sequence goes on from BGPR01017026.1 coordinate 19,950, forward strand.
CCGAGCCTTTATAGGACTCAATTCTTCTACTACGCATGAGCAAGACGGTTGACTGCGTATGCAGGAATACACTGTTGCCACATATTACTTTACTCTTTTCTAAATTTCTTAATCTTAAGCAGTGGATAACAAAATCTAATTTGAGATACATTCGCGGATAGAAAACGAAACACCCAGCAGAATACTGTCATCGTTCATCTTATATTAAAACAATGACACCATTTTACAGGAAATAACGTACACTAAAAGATTTTATGGTTAAAAATTTCATAAGGGGTCATCTACACATTTAAAATTGCACTACATTCAAAGTTTTCAATGGCAACATCCATTTTTGATGACATAAATAAATTCATCATCACAAAATACCGCTATTCTTAAGTTAAAGTAGCAGAAGCAAATAATTAAGTTCAACCATCATATTTTTCTTTTTTTGCAATAAACTATGCTAGGGCGCACAGAGTCCGCATTGTTGCGAGCGAAGCGAGCAAGGTTTGCATTGCAAAGATGAGAGGATTGTTACCCAATCCTCTGAAGGGTTGGCGAGCTTAGTGAGTAAGGGGCAGAGCCCCCTAGTTAATAATAATCGATAATCGCATTGAACATAACATATATATAATTCAATTCTGTACTAATTATATACAGTTTATAGATGTATCTATTTAAATGGTGGATCAAAATTGATACATTTTTCATTTAAATTCTTGTTATATTATTGGTACATTGAAGCCCTGTAGAAGGAAAGGAATTACAGAGCAAGTGAGCTGTTAAGTTTTGATTTTCCTCAGGTAAGATGTCTTTTTTTTTTAAATTTCAAGTAGTGTATTTTTAAATGCGAGTTATCTCTTTAGTTTTTCAACATCAGTGAAATATGATTCATATTGTTATCATCAATGAATTGGTTTTTTGATAGAACTCGTGAATTCGATGGTGCTTAAACTCTGGACCTTGATGCTCTGTAAAAGTAGCTTTGGAAGTTAAAAATTTAACTTAGTTTGGATATTACTAAGGGAATTATTAAGGCATACAAATAATACAGACATCATTATACAGGGTGGCCACTGTTCACCTTAATCGTGGCCCAACAGACTGTTAGAGACAGGCTATTATTAATAAACTGTTAGAGACAGGCATATACTTCCAGTTGGAAAGATACTTTAAATGACATAAAGAATTATATTTTATGTTCTTTGAGTCAATAAATGTATTTCTAAGGAAATTACAAACTCTAAATTTTTATACAGTCCCCTTCCCGATAAGTTTTATTTAGTAAATGATAATTAAAAGAAAGTAAAAACCACGAAATAAACTCTGATAGAATCGAATTAAACAGACAAGGAATCCATTCTAGTCCACTTTTTCAAGGGCTTTTGTTGTTTACTTATCTTGTTTGTCTTGTAATTTGGGAAATTTCGGGCTATGAAGAGGCTTTGGTTAGACTTAGGTCAAGCCTCTTACAGAAAAATTTCCCAATTTATTTGAATCCATTTCGAATTTAGTCTATAGCCCTTGAAAAAGTGGACTAGAATGGATGTCTGCTTAATTCGATTCTATTGGAGTTTATTTCGTGATTTTTACTTTCTCTGAATTATCATTAACTTCCTTTGTTTGTTGTATGCAGTAGCATATTGCGCGCTACTTGAACATTGTTTAAATGTTGTAATGTATGTTAAAATTTATTTTTAAATTTGCTTATTTACTAATTTAACTTATTTGATTATTAGTAAATTAGTATTTAGTAAAATATTCTTGGCACGCAAACATTTCACACAAAAAAAATCCACTTTTCTATGTCTGAAACTGACTTAGTTTTAAAGCTATAAATATCACTATTTTAGACAATTTTATTTTAGACGTTATATATACTTCTGAAAATTGAAAGGTATTTCTCCAAGATACGTGTTCAGTTTCCTTCACTGTACTATGAAGTGAAACTTACCACTAACGTCCAAGGAAAATATTACATATAATTTTAATTATTGAATATATTTGCCTGCCTTCACATTCAATGAAAATATTGTATACAATTTTAGTTATTGTGTTAGTTTAAAACGCTTTGCCTTTCTGTCCAGTGAAATTATTAAGTACATTTATTTACATACACATTATCTAATCTTGATATTATTAAATTTATGAAAATAGCATTTTGGAGGAAGGACGGGCCAAAAATAATCGAGCTGCATCTTATCTCCATTTTGAGAGACTGGACACTAATTAATTTTTGCACTTATGTAAGATATTTGAAAATTTTTGTAATTTGTGTTTATGGTATTAAATTATATGGCTGTAACATAACATTATTTCTATTGTAAAGGGAAGCAACACCAACACGCAGCAGCCAGTAGATTTTGTGTATCAATGAATGTCGACAAGTGTTGTCCTGCGCTATGTACTGGATGGGACTGATTTTCGACAGTCGGTTGTCAATCCCACAGTGCGGCTTTAGCAAGGGCAGGGTAGACTTTACTTATATTTGCCTTAGCTATAATTAAAAATACATTTTAAGAAGTATTAACGAAATCAGAGAAAAATAGCTTAATGGCCAAACTGATATTTGATCATTACATACGTATTTTTATTTATTTATTTTTAAATTTTTGCATGTTTTCACACGACCAAAAAAAATTGGATATACATTGGAATTTAGTTAACTCGAAGCTGATGGGACCACAATAAAAATTCGAATTAAGAAAAATTTGGCCTAAAAATGTGTACAGCAAAATTACTTCGCAATATTTTCCTAAGCTATCGGAGAAAAAGGTCAGAATTATGAATTCAAAGAACAACAGCGGCAAAATGCCAGTGCAAAAGGTAATTTTCGGGCATTTGGGTACGAATCCAAAATCCATGGAAAAGAATTTGGAAGCCCTTCTAGGAGGGAACTATTTTTTTTTTTTTGTCTTGACCGAATCAGCTCGGCAATAGTTCTAGACCATCTTTTGATAGCAATTTCTCTTTCTTTTTTGATTACGAATTGAAAAGAACTTTGGAATGAATAGGGGATAATAGCCTTTGTAGCTGAAAATCCCCAAACCCCCTTTTTCAAATCAAATCAAGGTAATTTTCGGTACTTTTAGAAAGATTTTAATGTTGCTAATCTAGAAAGTTTGTTTGCATCACACATAGACATAACGAGTTTAGACGCATGTTACAAATAACTTTCTTATCCGGAAGTATACGAAAAAATCAAAAGGGGAAAACTAACATAACAACGATAAGGAGGCTAACTCCTAACTGAATTTTTTTTCACACATTGTTGATGGCTGACTAAAATAGCATGTCTGTCAAGTGTTAGTTTCAGTTCGTATTCAAGAGGAAGTCGCTGCAACATAAGTCGGAGCGCTTTCACTGATAAAGAAGGACGTTAAGCAGCTTGCATTAACAGTACTTTTTTGACACCGATATAATCTGCATTTGGAATTCTTCCCTGTATTTCTGACACAACTTATAAGATTTGTTCTAGCTCTGTGTTTTGAAAGTAAAGTTGAAATCTGTTCCAATTAATCGTGCTCAAGCGATAAATTAAGTTTCGCGTTTCATCTATTTATTTCTTTTTATTATTTAAGAATAATTTTCATAAAAATCACTCATGAAAATAAAAATAAGTTTGATTAATTGCCTGAAAAATGAAAAGGAATTATAACACATACGAATGAATCGGGACCGTGATGAAACGACGTATATATGAGAAACGTATAAACGGTGCTTTACTGCATATACATTCTGCCAAAAAAAGTATCCGGAATTTTTCAATAAAAGATAAAATATTTAATTAATCATCAAAGGTATTTTGTCTTCTTTTCATCTGATGCAATACACATATACCATCGATCATTCCAATAATCGAAACACTTCTTGCAGGCACTTTGCGGCATGCACTTTTTTTCTTCTTTCCTCACTTCCCAGCGAATTTTGTTTAGTTGACTTGAAACACTTTCCATGAGCTAGTCACGTTACGTTTTATGAATATTCATTCATTCAATACCCAGGAGAGCCGATTCAACATTAAGGGGAGTTGGAACCCTAAGTCCGTTAACCCTAACCCTGTTACTTCGACGTACCTTTTCTCAAAATATGTTATAAATTCATGTTTTAAGTCAGGTATATCTTTCTCATTATACCGAAATGATTTTAAATTCAAAAATTTATTTTTTACAAATTTGTTTGCGTCAAAACAAAAAAAATGTAAAATTGGCATTGGCCATTTCGATGTACCTTTTCTCAAAATATGGTATATATGCATATTTGAAACTTTTTATACAAGTAAAGTGCACCTTTGTCATTATACTGAAATGAGCTTTCTTTAAAAAAAACTCAAAACTTTATTTTTTACAATTTTTTTTGTGTCAAAATAGGGTAAAATTTCACTCTGTCTAATTAAATATTTCGTAAATTTATAAAAAATTAACCAAAAGACAGATTTTGAGAAAAGGTACATCAAAGTGGCAGATTTAATATTTTTTTGTTTTGACACAAAAAAATTTGTAAAAAATAAAATTTTGAATTTAAAGAAAAATCATTTTAGTATAATGAGAAATAAGTACTTTACTTCTATAAAAAATTTCAAACATGAATCTATAACAAATTTTGAGAAAAGGTACATTGAATTAACAGGGTTAGGGTTAAGGGACTCAGGGTTCTAAATCCCCTTGGAGACCTGAAATGATGATCGATTACAGATGACACGGGGAAGTTTATGAGCAAAATGGACGATTTCAGTCTGCTCAAATGCTTCACAAATAACAGTTCAATACAAATGCAGGATCTCTTCGACATACAACCAAGTTCCGTTCCAACTGACGGATCGTAATTCGGATTTACGTTTTTCAAAACTATTTTCATTCAAAAGAAAGTTGTACAAAAAATGAAGAAATTCTATCTTTGTACGTATAATTATTGAACATAATGTGAAAATGTATAACATGTTATCTGTTATAAACGCAGTAAACAAAAATACAACCTGAAATTACATTTTATTTTGAAATTTATTTTTTGTGGTAGTAAGTGCGGATGATTGTAAGAGGAAGATATACAAATAATTGATGAGAATTAAAATTGTACATTAAAACAATAGTCGTAAGTCCATCGATAATATTTAGTAACTGCAATTAGTAAAACTCTTTATTCTAAGAGGTCAAATTCATGCAAGCTGGAGCTGTATACTGGAGGTTAAAATATGACTACTTTTGAAAAGCGTTCTAAAATAAACTCTCGATTGTAGTTTCGATTAGACAAATGAATTAAGTGAGTTTTAAAAATATAAGTGACGACCCAAATAAAAATGTTTTACCTTTCTTGATTAAATTGTAACTGGAGTAAGTTTGTATACATGTGAGAAAGCTTTCTGAGTAACATAACATGAGTAAACTTAGGGTCTTATCAATTTTAAAAAGCTAAAAATACATTAATCATTATGTTTTCAATTTTGAATAGTTAATATGAGCATGTTTCAAGCTACTTTTCTCTTTAAATGGTTCTTTTTTAGGTAAAAGGTCGTAAAATGGGTTATATCATCTCTTGACAACTTAAATTTTCTGAGAATTAACACATAAATAACTGCCCGAGAGAAAAAGTTATACCTTTCTTGGATAAATAATAATTGGAGGGATTGTGAATACATGTGGGGAAGCTTTTCTCAGCAACATTTCATTGAAAATAGGGCGCGTTTAAAATTTTGGTGGAATGAAGTAAGGGCAAATAAAACTGTTGAAGATATATATTATCAATTGTGTATGGGAAAGAGTTTTAAATGATCGATTTCTGATTGATGTAAATAGTTTTTATTTTTAAAATCTTAGAATTATATATATTAGCATTCAGATTTATTTCTAGCATCTACATATGTATCTCTGTGCTACCAGAAGACTTTAATTTTAGTAATTGATGAAAAATTAATTTTATGAGTTCATGCAATTTCAGATAATTTAAATTTACTTTCAGTAATTAATTTATTTATAATTTCCTATTACTAGCAGAAATGCATAACTGTATGACGAACGAGCGAAGCGAGCTGGGATCACTTAGAGATCCCAAAAGAATCGCAACGTGATTCTTGGGGGTTGGGGAGCGGAGCGAGCAAGGGTTGTAACCCCCTAGTATGAAATAATAAAGCTATATTTTATGCACACAATGATTGAGCTTGTACCGCTGCTCTTCTTGGTGACGAAATCTTTCCAGCATGTCTGGTTTTGCCGCCATTTCGAAGTACCGCTCTCTCCCCCTGGATTCGCTACTGCAACGGAGTTTTGATTCTTAAATAAAATTCCTAGAAATATACCACTGTAATTAAACTCCCTTATATCTTGACTTTCCGCCGACGCTTTACTCCCCCTCCCCTCCCTCAACCTTTCCACTCTTCGGGACTTCATTTACAGGAAAGCTGTATCAACAGCAATTTGATTACATTACGAATTTTCATCTAGGGAGACTGTTGAAATGCTTCTGTTTGTCCGGATGCCGCTGAAAGACCGTCGTCAGCAAAGTTTCGGTTCGCAGTATCGCTGAAGAAAAACTGCTGTTGCCGCACCCGGAATAAACTCGGTTCACTATCAACGACGAATTTTGCGATATTGGTAAGTAACGGTATTTTCCCCGTCCGTTTTTCTGTTTCGTTCTAATTAACACGTCAGTATTTTGAAATCCATTTTAACAGACAGTATTTTGAAATCTATTTTGATCTATGTTCCAGGCGATTGTATTGTATTATTTACCAACTGGAAATATTCATTACTAGCCATGATTTTTGGCACTTCAGTGCATTGTTTACTGGCTGAAAATGTTCATTACTAGCTGATAAGCCAGCCGTTGGTCTGGATGGAATTATTTTCATATCTGTTTATTAAAAATATGTGTAAATTTTAATGTAAAAACACATTTATATAAAGTATTATAATACGCAGAATCCTTTAATCATCTGCAACTTTATTTTTAATTAAAATGAGAATATTTTTTTAACCAAACGATTTTTATATTTCGTGTAATAAAAGATTTTTAGGAACCTCCCAAACCTAATTTTCTCCATCATTTTTGGAGTTTTTAAAGAATAATACAAATTTAATTAAACACTGCGAGTAGCTATTTGGAGGCAAATAAAAAAATATTTAAAATATCTATAATATTTTAATTAAACAGGAATGCCAATACTAAATTTAAAATAATCTTTTCTATACATGGAAACACAGTTTTTAATAATAAAATTAACTATTTAGCCAAGAAACCTTTATAAATACCTTCTTTATTGTCACATAGTACTTAAGAGCAGAAATTGAAGAAATTCTGTAGCCTGTTTTGGCTTTCTACAAAATACAAATTTTTTATGAATTTTCACTTTTATCTATACAGATTATGATATATTAATATTTAAAAGACTCCGACTGATTTCTAATTAAGGGACCAGACATTCCTGCTTAATTGTCGTTTCTACTAATCTACGTTTCTAATCTACGTTTTGTCCGTATGAAAACATGTATTCATCTAGTCTTAAAAATGTTTTTTTTTTCCAAAAAATTATAAAACGAACATAACCATTTTGGTTTAACTGCAAATGAATTAAATAAAAGCATAGAGTACAAAAAGTAAATGGTGAAGAAAAACTAAAAGCAAAATATATCGCCAATAGCTAATTTACTGTTAGAGCTAGGCATATATTTTTAGTTGAAAAATTTCTTTAATTTAGTTATATCAACATCCCGTTTGAAAAATTTCTTTAAATGAAGTGAATGATGATTTTTTATGCCTTTTTGAATTAATAAATATATTGCTGAAAAATGACAATGAGTAATCTAAAACTGATTACCCTTAGGGTTTATGAGGTAAGCTTTCTTTTTATTCTGATTTCATATCAAAATTAATTATTTTTAATATAAAATGGGTAGTGGCCAAAACTTGTACTTTAAATTTACTGTATGTGCCAGTTTTGGCCAAAAGTGGAACCCTACATGTGTCAGTTTTGGCCACATAACTTCATTATTGTGTTTTTAGCCATTACATAAATTTAAGAATATCTGGATGAAATAAAATCAACTAATTTAGTTTTATTTCTAAAATAAAAGCAACTGATTTAGTCTTGTTTTTAAAATAAAAAGTAACTGATATAGCTTTGTTTCTGTAATAAAAGTAACTGATTTATTTTTGTTTCTAAAATAAAAGTAACTGATTTAGTTTTGTTTTCATTTTGCATAGTAATGGATCCAATTAAAAATAAGAAGGCAGTTAGCATTTCCATAAAAAGATTTTCTACTCACCATCAATTGGTAAAGCAGTTAAGGCCATTCAAAATGGAATGTCAAAAATATCTCCATGTTGAATGTTTACCTCACATTTATGTTAGAAATTTTCAACTTGAGGAACCTGACTCGAGTGATGAGGAATATTCTTTTATATGCATGGATTGCTCTAATTTTAAAAATGATTCTGATGAATTTGATTAATGTTACAATCAAAAATTGTGAAAATCTATATTTGTGGATATTGTTAGGGAGTATAATAAAGCAAATTCTTGATTTGTAAGATTTCTTTTTAAATCTATGCTTTTGCAATGTAAGTTTATTCCTGTCCTAATTTTTTGTTTCATATTTTATCAAAAAATGTTATGCAAGTATATACAGTTTGTATTTTATCAACCAAATTAAATTATTGTTTTCTGCATTCCTGTTTCTTTTTTTTAAACTGAAATCTGCAGCTAAAATCAACTAAGATAAATTTCATTACATATCTTTATAAATTCATAAAAAAATCACATTTAAAATAACAGAAAATAATGTACTAAAATACATATTGCATAAAAATTATTTATTTTTGCTTAAAATTCATTAAAATGTTTGTTAAAAATATAATATTAGTGTGGCCAAAACTGGTGCATAGAGGTGGCCAAAATTAGTGCAAGGTGGCCAAAACTGGAGCAAATTGGGTTAATTTATTTAAAAATTCATAACTCAAAATCTAAAATATTCTTCAGAAAAATTTTATAACTAGCAGAAAGCCAATAAAATGTGCTAAAGAATAAAGTATGATTTAATATGCTTTAAACAGTCATCCACTGTGAAATTTCCATTTCAAATTTTCTCTTAATGTGGCCAAAACTGGAGCATCTACTTTGTACAATAAAAAATGTTCCACTGTTTTAAGGAATAAAATTGAAGTAGTAATAGCTGCTTAAAGTAAACAAAGGCTGTATAAATATTTTAACGGTCTAATTGTGCATTAATGTAACTTTTTTTACTATTTTTTTGTTTCAATATGTTTTGTCTCTTTTCTCGCTTTTATGTTTTCTAATGTAAATGAAATTTTTTCCCCTCTTATAGTTTCTTCATTGCACGTAGTTATTACTTGTGACTAGTTTTTTCATGTGCAATAGTTTAATTTTATGTATTTTCATAGTTTCAAGAAATATTCGTTCAGTTGATTCAAGGGAATCTCTGAAAGAAAATCAGTTTTTGCACTACCACAACACTTAACAACACTTTCACTCCTCTTTGCATACGAAAATCTTTCTCTAGGAAATCTTAATGTTTATTTCTTTATAGCCTTTTGCTTATCCCGACCTGTATTTAAAGTATATGTATAGTCGCGGTAAGAAAAAACGAACTACTGAGATTCATTCTGCATCATTATTGAACAACCATATGAAAGATACCGCTTGAAAATAATTAACGTCCTATAAATGATTTTATGTTTAAAATTTTCTTAAAGAGTCGTCTATATAATGAGATAAGAACTAGCTTCAAAATTTCCTGCAGAAAGAATCATTTCTGTTGCGAAATTTCAAAACTGCATCAAAAGTTATAATTTGAAGTGAAATTTCGTTATTCTTGGTCTTGTAATATTCGTAACGAATAAAAAAATTATATAGAATTATATGTAGAATATATAATTCTATATAATTTTTATATATCGAATATATATGTATAATTATTAAAATATCTAAAGAAAAGAAATTAATTAGATAAAAAATCGTTTGGTCATAAAAGAAATTAATTTAAAAATATCGTTTGACTGTCACGGAAATTAATTTAAAAAATCGTTTGGCATTAATTCTTTTATAAAGGTTATAAAGAGTGGCAACGCTATATTCGTCTTTTGCTAACGTTGCCTAGAAATGGAGAAGAATAAATATTATTAAATATGAAATTCGATGTCTGTCGGTGATGTAATGTATGTCGTATGTGATGTAAGTGTATGTGATTGTTTTAAATGTTTGTGGAAGACGTTCAATAAACATTTTATTTTTGATAAAGAAGGCTCCACGATTCTTCATGCTTAGCTAAAATACATTACGACTATTCCTTTCGAAATTTTAATCTAATAAACTTGTTAATCGGTAATGTTAAAATAAAATTACGGAATTTTATTCATTTCCTTAGAAATGTTATAGTTATTGACATGAAATATTTTTATTATGGAAATACAAAGTAGTACACACATTTTTCATGCACACTTTTCAATTTAAAATAATTTTTAGCATATAACATAAGTTGTCAAAATTAATGTTTGATAATTTTTGAATAGCAAAACAGCTAAATTTTATTAGAAATCAATGGAGAACTCTGTCTTATGCGACCATGAAAAATTTCAGTTCAACATTCCTATGTGTAGTTTTTCCATTTCATTGACTTTTCTGAATTTCCTCTGAAAACATTTCCTCTTATGCACTTCCGGGGTATTCACAAATCTGAAAAAGTCAAAACCTTCCTTCATTTGATATTGAAATACTTAATATTATACATTGATGAAGAAATTCAGAAATAAAGCTCGAAAAGTAAAAATCATTTTAAATCTTGTCTCTCTCAGAAAGGTATTGAAAAGGTGTTAACACTAATGTTAGCATATGGTTAAAAAAGTGAAAGATCTATTTTATTATCTTCGTTCATAAAATAAAACTTATAATTTTACATACTAAAACTTTGAGCTAAATGTTAACTCAAGCTGAAGTGCAATTTAGACAAAACCTACATCGCTTTTGTATATCTTTTCGGACAGAATCAATTTCTTTTCCAGAAAATTGCAATATAGTTTCCTGTGTCATGCATCAAGTAGTTTGTAAGATGTAGATTCCCTGATTTTAAACATGCTTTTAAATTGCCACATAAATACAAATTCTACTACCGAGGTATGAAAAAAGCAGAGAACTCAACTATCTAATTTTGGAGACAATCCCTTTATGACGAAAGCACAAAATATCAAATATCCCCTGGTCCAAAATTTGTATTCCGGATAATTTTTGAATGAGGGATTTATTTTTGACTTCAAAAAAATGGTGTTGTCATTGAAAATTTCGAGGTTAGTGCAATTTTAAATGCATAGGAAATTCCTTAAGAAATTATAGACACAAAATCTTTTAGACATTAAAATTAATTTTCTTTAAAATGGCATCTTTCGTTTGGATATACAATGAATGATGCTCGGTGGTTCATTTCTTCTTCTTTTTTTCGAGACTGTACGTACAGCAAACATATAAATAAAGAAATCCCTTCTAAGGAAGTAAGTGGCTATTAAAAGTCTTTTCAAAGTACGCTAACACTTTTTCATATCATGTAATTGAAAGAAATCTACAATCTAATGACACATTTATCCGGAATTTAAATTTGAAACGACCCATTAAGAATTTCTTGGAGGCGGCCATTGAAATTCAAAAAAATAATGGAATTCAAACCTTCATAACTCGGTCAGTCGCAGAACAGTAGGACTTTTGTCTTCAAAATACTAGTGTATCAAGATAATTTTACTAAACATTCATTTACTCAAATAGCATAAAAGACAATTCTTCACTTAAATAAATCTTTTTTCCAGATGGAAGTACAAGCCTGTCTCTGAAGGAATTAGCTATTGACCAACGATTAAAGTGGACATCCTGTATATAACTTTTACCAAACTAATTGTTAACTAATTGTTATTGAGTAGATTGTTTGTTTGGAAGTGGAAAACACCTCGGTAAGAAACAGCTAATCCTTTAATAACCAAATTACGTTCATAATTTATTTTTAAATTTATTGATTGCTAATTTTATGAGAAAAAGGCAGTGTTTTATCTTTAACCCGGCTGCCTGAGAGTTTTCCCATGCTAATCTGATCTATTAAAGGACCAAAGTCGAAAACAATTCCCATTGAGTTTTAAGCTCTAATTTTCCTATTTGCAAATGCATGATAACAAATCGATTATAAATCATTTTGTTATCATGACGTTAGATGAAGATTAATCATAGAACATGAAAATTTTCATTATAATTTAAATTTCTAAAAATATTACTAGCTTAGTTAACTTTGTTTACAGATTTCACAGAAAACTTGATGAAATAAAAAAGAAAGTAAATTCCTTAGCTTTCAACAATATAAAAACACGCAATTAAATACTTGTTTAAACAATGAAATCGGTTTGCATTTCATTGCAACAATAAAAAGTATTGTTGTAAATTATGCCAAAAATATTTTTTTTAATTTATTAAAATTAGAGAAAAAATCGTACTGCAAGTTAAGTGATATCATTGAAAGGATACTTTTTTAAAATGATATTTTCTTCAGAAGGTGTGAAAATCATTTTTGAGTTATAGTTTTTCGGAAGTTATCAAGGAAAAACTTCAAAATTTCGCTTAATTTTTAATTAATTAACTTTTTAAAAAAGGCTTGGAGGTGCACATTCCCACCTTCCAGAGTATGTTTGTGCCAAATTTCGTAACTCTAGGTCCAGCGGTCTGTCCTGTAGAGCACCAACACACACACACACATAAACACACACTTTCTCCTTTATTACTAGTAGAGATAGACATTTCGTTTCAGGACACAGCAATAACCACTCTTAGCGCTCCACTAGTGTCGATTAGTGCTTGTCTAAATGTGTTCTATCATCCCTTAAAGTAAGTTCCAAGAGTTTTGAAACACCCTGAAATAAACAATATTTAATCAACATTTTATTGTTTCAATTTTATCTCATTCAGGAGTGGGACTAAATTTATTTTCATTGTTTTCTCCCCAGAAATTTGGAGCCATTTGCATCTTTCCGTCTAGATTTTCTTTCATCCGTATATTCCGATATTCCTTCCTGATTGAAATGGATGAAAGTATCCCGCTGCTGAAGAATTTCCTGATATTCGTCGTCTCGCTAATAGTAGCATTTCTGAATAAGGAAAATATGTGGTCGAACTGGCATGGAAACGAAGATTTTTACTATATTTGCATGACTTTTTGCTGGATTATGTCGTCAATTTTAGATTTTCATGGATGGCACAGGTTCAGTGTGCTACTCAATGGATTTCAAGGAGTTTGTATCTTGAAATGCTGCTTCCTTCCACGCCTGTGAAGACATGCTATCAGGAAGAAGGCATAAATTTTATAGTTGAATTTGTTTCTTTTCTTGTTATAAAATTGTAAATAAATATACAATTCTTTAAAAATTCAAGTTTCTAGCATTGATACGCCTTTATTTGCAGCTCATATGGACACTTTATGAA